>JBBIGA010136333.1:0-21188 GCA_037576975.1 Alestes dentex | reverse complement strand
CGGGTTACTATGCCTTCCTCCAGTCGAGGATGAGAACCATTGAGATACAGCGGGGTGTAGCCACCGCACCTTATATAGTTCACACACGATTCAGGAAGCTGAGCACTTTTACCCCCGAGATACATCCGATACCAGCCATTCCAATCAATGGCACTGTCATTCCTATAGTTCCATGAATAACCGAGAATGGATCTCCAATCATCATTGACTACACTGTAGTTGGAGCAGGGGTTGAAACTGGGACTTATGACTGGTGCTGGTCCTGAAATTAAAGTAGATTACTTTGTAAAAAGTACAAACAGCTTCACAGTCTTTAGAAACCACCAAAACTTTGCCAAAATACTTGTAACTAACTTTGCAGTTACTGATTACATTTACCAACTAGTTACATTGAGAGGAATTTCAATGATTTTTGTTATTTTTAACTGTTACTGAAAAAAAACGTGAAAATTTAGTTTTTTTTTTCTGTTTTCTGTTTACAATAAACATACAAAGAAACCAAAGAAAATATGACTCAAGTCTGCTCATTATTGTCACGTCTCCCCCTCATTTCTCTCACACAGAGACACTCAGACACACAGAGACATCCATCTTTAGATTTCTTTATCTAAATTCGAAGCAACAGGCACGAGGGCCAGTAAATGAACAAAAACCAAAAGGAGAATGGAGAAACGTTTTACACACAGCCAAGATGACGGTGGACCGACACTCAGATCGGTCCAAAAAGAACTTAAATACCAAAACCCCAAACTCAAGAAACCTGTTGTAGCTTAAAGCTCATTTCCTCTGAGCACACGGTCAGCAGAAACACATAATTAACACAAACAAGACTGTGTGCTCAGGCATTCATAATAAAAGTTCCCAAAGTCCAAATACCAAAACAAAACACAGAAAAGGACGGCCTCTAGTGGCCGCCAAGCATAATACCTAGGCCTGCCAGGCCTGCCAATTATAGACCACTGTTATAACTGACGGATTCTGAGAGCAGCAAGTACTAATGTGGATGATATTAAGTATAGTAATGGAAAAGTATAGATTTTTTGAAAGTTATTGGAATAAAAAATACTTTTTTCCTGAAACATGTTAACAGAAGAAATACACAAAGACAATTATCAGCCAGGGACAGTGAAGACAAGCAGACACATTTTCGGTATTGCACACAATATTCTGCCATCACTACTGTTTCAGACTATTCTGCCCAACTCTGTTTACTCCCAAGAGATGGGCTACAAATATATGTCACTCTTAGAAAAATATTTCTAGATCATTTCAGACACAAGGTACATGACCCTTGTAGGCTCCAGGAAAGTGATTCTATTCTCACAACATATTTGAAAAATGCACATGCTCCAAACTGAGCCCATGAATAGTAATCACAAATTAAAAACCATATATATCTTTGTCTGTCAACATATATAATTTTTTAAACCTAGGCTACCTGCGCAAGCTGACTGCATATCTTTATTGGACAATATCAGTAAGACAGAGCAAGTGCATGAAAAAAACTTCAGCTGGTTGTAAGTTTGGTGATGTATGGAAGGATCTAATGAAATGAATACAAAACTGATGGATGAAAATCCATGTGCCGATAAAGAGAGAGCTCCAACATGATTTAGACAGGCCAGACAAATAACAAGTTGCAGTTCCACATACCCGTAGCATTCAATCCTTGAGGGTCTGGAATTCCTGGTGTTGTTTCCAGTGGCAAAGGTGTTCCCGTTGTGTAAACTAAACTAACATCTAAAATTTTTAAAAACACAATTACTATCAAATACTTAAGTGATTGTCATTATCATAATCACATCAAGAATTTTTTGCTTTAAGTGAACTTGTCCTTTGAATTGCTTTACATCTTTTTGCAGTATTTTTCAGAGTATATTGTAAGATAACAAATCCAACTAAAGTTTAGTAGACCATTATGAACAGCTGATTGGCCTTTCCTTTCTTTTCGTTTTAACACATAGAGAGACTAGGTAGTACTTGTTTAGACCAAGTCTCTCTGTTTGCCGTCATGTACTTGGTACTGTTTCTAGTACTGCTTGTAAGTTTGTGAACCCTCCAAACATGGTCATTGTTTTCTAAAACAATCTAACAATAATCTTATGAAATAAACATTTAAATCCCAATTTGTATAGCAGACCTTCCAACAAAACAAAACTAATTAATCTCTCAGAAAATAGAAAGTCTCCCATGTGCAAGTATGTGAACCCTTTTAGTCAGTATCTTGTGGCACCTCCTTTGGCAGCTAGTACTTTAACCGCTTCAAATATTGCCCCAGCATTTCTATGGGATTGAGGTCTAGACTTTGACTAGGCCAATTCAGAGAGTGAATCTTTTTTGTTTTAAGCCATACTTTGGTAGTTTTGCTGGAGTGCTTTGGCTTGTTGTCTTGTTGCATAATCCATTTCCGTTCCAGCTTCAACAGATTCTGGTCAAGAATTTGTTGACCAGAATCTGTTGAAGCTGGGACGGAAATGGATTATGCAACAAGAAGTTATCACCAGAGGACTATTTAAGGTGTCGCCCAACAGGTAAACAATGCTCAGTCACCGAGTCTAAAAGTGCCAATGAAGTGCTGTTGGTTGTTGTTTGTTTAGTTTGATTTGGGCTGCAGTTATTCCAACTTGATTTAGTAGATTCTTTGTTTTGCTCTTCTGCAAGCCATTGGAGTTAACTGGCAGTGATATTAACTATCAGTTTTTTTTCTTTTGTTTTTTTCATACAAAAGGCCTGAGTGATGAGTTCTGGAATGAGTGAGACCACGTGTGAGGTGTAGGTGTGGTGTATGTGTAATTGTCACGAATTTTTGCTGCCGTCAGTAGCCCAATTGTAAACAAGGTCACTGTGGTGTTCAGGTTTTTAAACCCCCAATAAATGTTTGTGTAATTTAGGTAAGATCATGCCTCTTCCTACTTGTGAGTCCTTTGGGTGTAATTCCCTTAGGTGGTGTAGTCGGACTTTTCTCTAACATCTTTAATTTTTAAACTGGTTTTCGATCTCGTACCTCACACCGCACTAACACTGTGTCATCCTCATCATCCAAATCTCTCCGGTACCGTGAGTACGCTGTAGATTTTCTTACCTGTCTTTACTGTTATCTGTGCATTGTTTAGAATATGGGTTAAAGGTGGGTTTCCCGGCTCTATTCGAGTAAAGGTCTTAGATCACAAACTGAGATTCACCCGCCCATTCATTTGGGTTCACCCAAGTTCCCACTTAACACATTCTAGCAACTCTTTCATGAATGCCATGCCTACTATGTGTGGTGGTGGTATAGTGGGTAGGGCACTTGCCTCTGGACCAACAGATTTGAATCCTACCTTCAGCACACCGCCACTCTTAACCTCAAGTTGCTCCAGGGAGACTCTCCCCTGTAGTTAGGAAATGGAAGTCTTTGGATAAGAGCGTCTGCTAAATGCTGTAAATGTACTAACTTTCCGCCTGATTGTAGGTGCACATACATTTATCCCAGATGCTCCCAGAGAGGTCTGCAATTCCCTGGAGGTGATTTGTGGGTTGGCCTTTACCTGAAATATTATTTTCTGGTGCTTCTTGGCGAAGGTTTTGCTGGCCATCTACTTCTGGGCAGAGCTGTGGTGATCCTGAGCGCCATCTATATGTAAATGATTTCTTTTACAGTGGATGGATGGAGATGGAATATTTTGAAGCTGGTCTTGGTGCTTTCTCCAGACTGATGGGCTGTCACCACCTTTTTCCTTGTGTCCTCGGATGTCTCCTTTCCTCTCAGCATTGTTAATCTCTGTGCATTATGCCTTGGCACATCAGTGGTTTGGTTGGTTTCCTCTCTCTTTGAATCAGTGCTGTTCAAAACCTTTCCTAACGAAGTCTCATTTGATTTGTCTGCTTAACTGATTACTTGAGCACACACTTGTTTTACCTGAGTCTAAAAAAGGGGTTCACAGACTTTCAAGCAGCACTGTATGTGAGCTAAAGTAAAGGTTTTTAAAATTATTTTAATTTTTTATCATTTTCTGGGAATTTTCCATATCAGTTTCATCTTACAGTAGCATGTTTAACTCTTTAAGTTTTTGTGTCCATGAGCACATGCTGTTGGAGATTTTCGATTGAAGTTTTACATTGTTCCCATAATATAAATCTGTTTTAAGGCCTTCAGTTATTTTCAGTAGAAGCAAGGATTAATTATATTGCAAGATTTACTGATGGTATATCGAAGCAATTATAATAATACATTATGATTAATTAATAATTACCATCTGCTTGTAGAAGGACCTTTGCACATTCATGGTATGCAATTAATCCGTAGCAGTAGTACCAAAAAAATGGTATGAATGTATTGTTATGTAGATAACGTACCATTTATCAGCAGTACCCATAGTGAAATGAAAATCCTCCTTGCAATGAACTGTCCACAATAAGTCAAACACACCTAAGAAAAAGTATAGATAATAATAATAATTGTATCCATTGTAATATATCAAAGGAAACATGCTTATAGTTATAATATGTGCCTAAACTAATTACAAACTCCACGCAGAGAGGACCTTTGCTCACCTGGGCAGATATTAAACCCAGGACCTTCTTGCTGTGCGGTGACAGCTCTACACACTGCACCACAATGCCATCGTATCCCTGGGCTCTTTTCCAGGCAGGTTTGCATGTCCAGTTGTTAATTATTTTCATTAACTTTTAATTATTGCCCCAACAGTGGGGGCATACCAGCTTAAGCTTCTACCGCATGCAGACAGAGTTACAATAAATCATGGGTGCCAAAACCTGTGACACATTTGTTAAAAACATTTTAATTATACTTTTTGTTTTTTCAAACTCATATACCAATTATTGCATTGAATTTATATGCAGTAACATTAAGCCTCACTGCCAGGATCTCGCCAAGTATGTTGTTCTCTGTAAACTAAGCTGTCATTCAGTAAAACCTGCCAAGACATAAAGTGCAAAAGGTCTGGAAGGTTGAAAATTCTTACCTGTGATGACTGCATTGCTCAGGGAGACTTTCTCCCTTTGATTCCACAGACGAGTACTGATGGTTAACAGTGTCATAGATGATCCCTTCTCAGATTTGCTAGGGTGGACCATGACTGGAAACGAAGAATTACACATCTCTCTAAACCGGTTCCTCATGGCTTACATGAACACTTATGGTATGCATAAGTGCATGTGAGCAGGTGAAGGGAGCATGTGAAGTACTGTTGTGACATTGACATGACAAGTGTGTGTGTGTGTGTGTGTGTGTATACTAAACAGGGTGTATTACACAGCAGTGCTGCTGGTGTTCATAAACACCTTGCTGACACTAAACAGAAAAGTTTTCAACAAGCCAAGTTACAAGTTCAAGTTACAACAGAAACAATACATGCAATATCATAAATAGACACAACAGTGTAACAGCATAGTGTGGACACTAAGTAAACTTTCCAGAATTATTAGTGTTGGACCAGTGATTAGTGTTGGACCATTAATAGGATTATTGTACAGGTGGCAGTGAGTAGCATTGAAGTGAAAGGGATGACAGACCCAATACAATAAACAAACAATACAGAAATGTAACAGTAGTGTGAATGGGAACGTAAATCCCAGACAATACAGCTGTGTAACAGCAAAGTGGTGAACTTTCCGGAATGAATAATATTACACCCTATGTATAATACTGAGCAAGAGTAAAGTGTGAAAGGGATGTAAATCTTCTGGAATTAATAATATTGCACCAAAAGTATATTATTGCACAGGACACAGTTAGCAGCCTAGAACTACACTGAGTGAGAGAAAATTATAGCTTATCAAATCAAGTAAGGACAGTGGAGGTGAGAAAATCCATACTCCTGGCTGTCCAGTATTTGCAGTCTTACATAGTGCAGTAAACCATGAATATTACTTAGCACATAACCTGAAAAAGTAAGAAAGGTGAGGCCTATAAAAGGAAACAAATCTTCCTGGAAACAGATGTCACATGGTGATTAAAATGCTACCAAACCTGTTCTGCAACTGGAGTTCCTGGAAACCTCCACTGTTATTCACTAAAATATTTTCTAATTATTTTCATGTATTGACTAGTATTACACTCATTTTCTCCACATGTTACAGTGTCCTGTGGCTAGAAACTGACCACTCATGAAGGACTAGATGATGACTAACACACTATGCAGCATCAGATAAACTTTACATCTTTAAAGTGTAACCACAACAGGAATCAAGCATACTGTAAGATCTGGAGTGTCCACACTCCAGCTGTAGTCCACACTCCAGCTGTAGTCCACACTCCAGCTGTAGTCCACTCTGTGTAGCTTGCAAGTGCACAAATCATGCCAAAATTGAATTCGAAATGTCTGCTCACTGGTGTTCCTGAACTTTGATTAAGTGTGTCAGGGGGCTAAGAAATGATGCAGAGAAACAGATGGACGGCAGTCTGTATTTGCAAATAATGTGTCCCTGTTTTATGGTCAGTGGAGCTGATAAAATGGACAATGAATGTAGATACAAGGTAAGTGGGCAAAAGGTATGAGACCACCAGTGAAAATGCTTCTATTATAATTTCATTTTTACTGTAATACAATGCTTTTAATAATAAACCATTAAATGCATCGAAAAGAGGCTAAACTAACACAGTACTAGCTTAAACATTTCCAAACCTCTCCTATTTAGCCCTACAAAGTGATGCAAAAAGTGAGCCAGGAACTGAATGAAGAGTAACTGTTGGAAGATTCTTCCCAGAAACAGAAAATGGGCATTTCCAAAACTGTGACCAACTCTTGAACTTCTGTGAACATCTCTATTTCCTGAACAGGTTCTCTCATGTTCTTGTGGGAATAAAAGTCTATGGTTTATAGTAGGGTTGCACCGATACCGATCGGGTATTGGGCCGATACTACGTTAAAATACTCGTACTCGTATTCGTACGTGAACTGCCGATACCATGCACCGATACCACTGAACAATATCCTATTTCACTACATCAACTGATCACACTGGGCGTATGTGATTTGTTGTCCTGCCTGACTTCAATGTCTAGGGGGAGACAACGAGCTGGATTGAGTTATTCTATCCACAAACTATTAGATTTTTATCAGTAGGACGAGTACGCAATATCAGCGATTTGAAAATATTTTAAGATACAAGACGACAACAGGAGTCAAGCGTACTGTAAGATCTGGACTGCTACGGTGTCAAGGGGCGGAAAGGAAAGTACATCGTTTAACACCAGCAATTTGATTAAACATCTGAAGACGCAGCACAGTGCTAAGTACACAGAGTTGCTAATGCTAGTGCAGGACCGCGGCAGCCAAACTTAACGCACGTTTTTGTGTACAAGAAAGCAGGAGACTGTTTTGATTCTTTCTTTAAGTTTGTTTTCACATATAGTCCTCTTTAAAGGAACCGAACTCAGTCCTCTAGAAGTGGTCCAAAAAGCGGACTGACAGAAAGGGGAACTCTTTGTATGTTCACACTGAGTTCAATTGAAGGGGACTTGGTTCTTAGTTCATTTGAAGGGGACTCGGGTCTTTTTCGGTGCACACTGTGCAGAGCCACTCTGACAGTGTGAGTTATTTTGAAGGGGACTCGGTTCTGTTTCTGCTCCAGAGCTGTACCGTACCATGTCATCTAACTACGGCAAGCCTACAGGGCATAAACAGTGGAAGCGAATCCGGAGCGCTTTGTGTTCATAATGCGTGAGTTTAACTGAACCGTGCTGCGGACTTTATTAAGCTTTATTCAAACCAGAATGAACAGTTTATTTTTACCTTGGAATAGCCTTCTGTTAATACTTTTTGTATTTAACCTTGTTATACCCTTAGCAAAAAGTAGTTTATTCAAGTTATACCCTTAGCAAAAAGTAGTTTATTCAGAGAGAGCAAGCCAGTTGTCCTCTCTTGGACTCCTGGTCACGGATGCCTGTGACATCAGCTTGCAATCTCCCAACACTTAGACAATTGCACCACTTGGGAGCCCTCAACTGGTACAGCTTTTAATCATTTCTGTAAGCGTCTTAGTGGCTATTTGGAAATTAATTAATCCTTTTAAGTCATTATTACATTTTGATGTATTAACATCTGAAACAATGACTACCTTTTATGGCTACTGTGAAAATGGTTTAAAGGATTGAGTACAATGGAGGGTACTAACTCTTTCCTGACTGAATGATGAAACATACATGAAAGGCTTTTGTTATTGTTTGTTTGTTTGTTTTTTAAACAGCAGCAGCAGCAGCAGCATTATTTAGAAAAGGGTTAATCCATCCCCTAGACATTTTATTACAATTCAAACATATACAACACAATAATAATAATGTAGCCTACACTAATTGGGCAATAACAGATGCAACCCCCTACTCGACAAAAAAGATGTCCATCTCCCTAGTCAACATTTTTTTTCCCAATCAACCCCCTACAATTTAACAAAACTCACAGAGTGCCAAAATGTCCAGAAACACCACTGATTTCTTAAAAACAAGTGTTTGTTTCTTGGGAATGGTAGATATGCAGAGCAGCACAACCACCTGCTCTTTCCTTGAAACACACTGACAAGTTGAATTTAAGTAAACACCACGATCTGTAAATTCAATCAAATCTATGTATTCCAAACAAATCACAAGGATTTATAAGGCTCTTTGCCACCAGTTTGACCAGAAACTACACATATGAAAAGCATTTTCCAGGCCTGACTCACAGACAAGTCTTCCTTGTCTTTCAGTTTATTTAAAGATGTTTGATACCGGATATTTCACTCTACATCATCCAGTTACAAAGCTAATCTATCAGGATCTGTAATCTTTGATGGCCGAGGACATTGTGTTCAAGGTTTACAGTCAAAGCAGTAAAGGAATGTGGTGTGGACTAGTCTTGTGAGGATGCTTCTTTGAAATATTTCAATGCATAATGTAGTCTAAGGTGGATCTACTTTGCCAAACAAGTTTAAAGACGAGTTTGTTGGTAGTTTGCTGACAAGAAGTAAAAAACAGAATTGTATCAGATCAGGCAAGCCGATGACTATTGAAGATACCCCTGCTTCAAATCTGATGAAACATGCATGAAAGGCTTTTGTTATTGTTTGTTTGTTTGTTTGTTTTAAAAAGCAGCAGCATTATTCGGAAAAGGGTTAATGCATCCCCTGGACATTTTATTACAATCCAAACATACACAACACCATAATAATAATGTAGCTTACTGATAATGATATTGATATTAAAGTCATAATATGCAATCAAACAATGTAATCATAAACACCCAAAAAATATCTTTTTTTTTTTAAGTTTATATCAGTTTATACTTCATGGATGAATTCTACATGATCGAAAAGAGAAATGTTTTGCACTGAATTTACATTGCACTGAAAAGTATAACAAGCCAGCTGTAAATGCTTTTCAACCAATCAGACTGCCAGAATTAACACCAAGACAAAAGCCAGCGTCCTCCCCTCACTCAGATTCAATCACCATAACTATGGTTTCCTGGCTTTAGCAAAGAACACTCCGGTGACGTCATCCACCCCCACCCTCATGTCCGGCAGCAAGTGGTAGACACAGAGCTGCAGCAGCTGGTAGCCATTGGCTCTCAGACTGGAACACACCTGGGCCTCGTCTAGCGGCACCACAGGGATGCGCAAGCCCGGAGCCCCAAAATAAAAACTCTCTCCCAACGCTCCGATCAGCAGCAGGTGCCCACCCGCACGCAGGAGGCCAGACAGGTGGCCCAGTGCGCGAGTGAATGAAGACAGGTCCGGGCTCACACTCTCAAGACAGAAGGATGACACTAGACAGTCGGCACCTGAGCTGGGCAACGATCCGGCGGGCAGGGGGCTGGGCTGGTGGACGTTGATAGGCAGCACATCCGTAACAACCGAGCGAAGCCTCTCTGCCTTTTCGGTCCAGGCTGCAGGACTTGAGACATATAGAATGAGATACTTTAATGGGTATTTGATCACTGTACCAAAAACATGCGCTCTTTATCCCTTAGAATTGTGAATTTTTAACCTATGGGATAGGCTTTTTTTTTTTTTTTTTGCAAAATGTGTTAAAATATATACTATTTTAACCCAACATTTATTATTGTTGTGATGATTATTTGCAAAAATTTCTACTTTTTGGATAAATTGCACCTCTCATTTCATTACATTTTGTTTTGAATCACCTTGGTGCAAAAATCCTCATTTATGTCTGTGAAAATCTTTGTCAAATTGAGTAGATTCAATTAAAGAAATGGGACTATATGTTTTACTGTGAGAGGCCGCAAAGGGGCTAAAGATACAAGGTGCCTCAATAAAGGAGTTCCAATCACTCAGCGTTCAGCACCACCAGTATACTGATCGCTCCCTGATCATCTGGAATCATCTGCACCTGTTTCTTCACTGGTGATTTGTTATGCTTGAATGATTCATACGTACGTCAATGTGTAGCTTAATAAACAAATAAACATTCCTTCTTAATCTGGGTGGGTACAGGGACTGGAAAATAGAGCCTTTGAAAGACATTCATGAAGGAACTGCAGTACATGTGACTACCCAAGGACATTGAAGGAAGTAGACCAAGCATCCCACCTGCGCCCCTCTAGCCCACAAACACACTTCAGGTAAGGCGTCCAGTCAAGGCTGCTCTCGCCGTTCTGCAGCCAGCTGCGCAGCTCTTTTCGGTTCACCTCCAGGAAGTCGGACAGAATGACCCGACTGAAGTGCTCACAGCCACTCATCACCTGGTACAGAGTCGGACCGGAACCCACATCCACCAGAACCTCTCCTTTTATCCCATCTGAATTGAGGCCAGAAAATTTATAAAAGTAAGGCTTTGTGGTACTATTTTATTTTGAGTAATGCACATTGGGAGGTCATTAAGGTCAGTTCTGTATTAGTACAGATTTGGTGATCTGTTATGTGAAAATGTTTAATAAGTCTTTTATGTCCCATGAGCACTTAAGACATTATTATGCAAATGAACAAGCAATTAACTAAATTCGCACCATATCTGTGTATAATTGGAAACATTTGGTTTCGATGAGTTCTAGCTAGTGTTAGTCCTTCTGGAGTTCATTAATAGGCTACTAATGTTTCAGGATGCATTCCGATGAGAAGCTAAATAGCATTAATTACATTTTGTCACATAAAGTAATTATTTCATGACTCACTGATTACTATACACACACAAGCTAATATTAAGTAATTTTTGTTATTCGTTCAAGTAAATAACCGCATGCAGATATTTACTTGTTTGTTTGTTTGTTTCTTATCAAAGTACCATTAACTGCTAAATGTGGTGTAAAATTTTCAAATAGTGGTGGCTAAATTTTATTCATTAGAACATGGAACACACCTTGAAGTATTAGTAATTTATTCTTATTAGTTCTTAAGTTGCATTACAAGATCTTAAGTGTTTATTTTGCAGTTAGTAAACTATTACTGACATAAAAGCTTATTCCAACAAGTTTTGTCATAATGGCTTTTGTCCATTTTGTTATCGCTCTAATAAATGTTATGACCCATGTTATGTCCATTGTCATTTACGCAGCCTTACCAGTACTGGCCAGTGCTTATTTATTTATTGTTGTTTTTGAGTCTGACAGGCACAAAGAGAAGAGCAATGTGTCCGAAAATTTGCTCACCCTCTGTGAAAGCTTTGTGAAGGCAATTGAGCTTCCACGGCACGATACTGTCACTCCGGTCGAAGTCCGCTCTTGGTGGAGTGTAGTTGTACTGCAGGTACGCCACGGGGTCAAAGCCCTGGTAGCAGGCCTCCATGGCAGCCACTGCCTTCTCTCCTCTGTCCTCTTCCTCCATCTCCCTCTCTTCTCTGTCAACCCACTGTGAGATGAGGCAATATTTATACCTAAGCTGGTTCAGCTGAATCAGCGGAGTTAGCCAAATTAGCCTTTATGTGTCTGCTGATGCATGCCCAAAGCCAGCTGCAGCCTCCTTTTCTCCTAGCCTTATCTCCACAGATGCAGATAGGGGTCTTCCGTCCAAACGGTGGCCCACCTGAGAGCACTCATGTCTCTCTGACCTCAGGCACTGATGGCATCGTGCTTGGGCTTTTTACTCCAGCCCCTGAGCCACTCCATGCCTTCCTGACCCATTATCTATCCCATCTTACCACAGGCTTCCCTCAATTGAAATGTACAAAAGGAGTCGTCACTGGCCATTATCTTTGCATTTTCCACTCTAAGTTATTACAGAGCAGCTGTACTGAGAGTGCCCCAAGACAAACCTAATGCACCAGAACTGCACATCCAGACACCACAGTGGGGAACATTGAGTCCATTACAAATGGAGAAATGCACTTTAAATGAACTATTGAACTACTCAGTAGCGGCCTGGATGCAAGTAGAAAGTGCCCTCAACCTCTTTTAAAGAGAGCTGTCAACTTGATTTCAAATTTTACAAATATTTCAACAATATAAAATACTCTGTATGTTACTTTATCACGTGGATATCGGCATGGATTCATGGCATAATTTCCAATAGCTTTTGGAGACTTGTGTCCAAACTGCCCCTGACCTTTTTAAGTTTTACTTCTCTTTGGAGTGGATACAATTTTGAAGAATGCTTGTAATCATTATTCTGTTGAACAATGAAATTTTGTCAAACAGTATGTAAGCCAGAAGGAATTGTGTGACTTTTCTTTTATCATGATTCAACAACAAAGTGAATGTCTCTGCACTAAAGACAGACTTGATATGTTTTATTCGAAACCAATAGTTTGAGCTTTTGTGGCTAAATAATGTGCTACTATAGACTATAAAACACACACACAAAAAAAATTCTTACAATTGTTTTAAGTATTTTTTTGTATTCTAGTTTTTGTTGGGCCCAAACGTCTGACCTGTAATGTGTATCTGTCTATCTAATCTATCTATCTATCCCTACCTATCTATATGAAAGATGTCCTTATATCTTAAAATTAATGCTGGACAATGATTAAAATTTTCATCGCGATTAATCATGTGGTTTTCTGCGATTAATTGCGATTAATCACATTGTTTTATGCAAAATTTAATAATTCATTCAAAAGTAGTGTATGGCGCACTTTTATTTATAAAGTACTGCTAAATGAATAAAAGTGTAATAACATTTGGTTTCAAACACTTTAAACTAATAAGGAGCTTTTTAACAGCAGAGTTCCCTTTAACACAGTTACACAGCTGTAGTTCAAATATTTCTAAATCTCAACTTAAACACGTAATCAAATCAATTATAAAAACAAAGCTATTTGCCCCTGCCAGGGCATTCACGTTTTATCTAGTTCATTATAGAAAAACAAGGTACAAGTCCAGAACATGTGCAGCAGAACCATTATAGCAGCTGCAAAGATGGACCAACTCCATATGAAAGTCTACGTATCTGAATGCAGTGTCAATAAAGTCCCTGTTGGTGTGATGTTCAGGCATCCCAATACTTTTGTCCCCAAAACCAAAAAAAAAAACAACCGAGGCGCAGAGCTGCGTGCTCCGCGCACTCACGGGAACAAAAAACAATGAACTTTCAAAATAAAAGGATTAAAAAAAACCGTTAATGCGCGACAAAATAACGTGTTACCGCGATAATAACGCATTCGTGCACAGTCCTACTTAAAACAAACCGTTCCCAATGATTCTATTAAGATGCCACACTCATATCTGTGCAATACGCATCACATATTGCAATGATTTAGGTGCAGTAAATGAAAACAAGCAAACTGAATCCTATACATTTGTTTTTTCAAAGGAGATTAATGAACATTTCCTGGGGGCTTTTAATGGAGTCTGAGACCCTCTGTGTGACACTACAACCCCACCCCAGACCCCAAATATCTTGCGTTTGACAGGTTTTACAGTGTCAGTGAAGCTTAAAAGCTTACCTCAGCTGAATATGGTAATATGGTGAATATGGTACAATAAAATGCTGACTATGTTCTATCACTCTGTGGTAGAGAGTGTTGTGTGTTTTTGCAGCTGTGTGCTGGGGCAGTGCGGTGAAGACAGTTGATGCCAACAGGCTGAACAAGCTAATTAAAAAGGCTGATCTGTCCTGGGTTTCAGACTGGAGACCCTGGCAGAGGTGTCTGAGAGGAGAATGCTGAAAAAGCTTCTCAGTATCATGGACAACCTCTCTCACCCCATGCACGCCTCCTTGATGGGCCATCAGAGCCACACAGCAAGAGACTCATTGCCTCCCGTATAAGACCGTATAACTGCTCCTCATTCTGTAGGTGATCTTTCTCAGGATTAATATTAACGTCATTTGGTTCTCACTCAGATTGTGCAATATTACTCATCTGCTTTTTTTTACTCATCTGTATGTTACTGAATGTTTTTTTCATCCCACCGTCACATGGTGCTACCTCTTTTTATTCATGGCACAAACACTATGTCACTTTTCATAACCACTTGCACTAATAATGTTATTTTATTATATCTGCTATAGTTATTTGTTACTTAGAGTTATTTTGATATTACATTTGCACTATTACTACTGTTCTGTTCTTTTTTTTAAAAACTCTTTTTAACTCTTTATTAACTTTATTTCCTCATGCTGCATTGAGCATGTTTAGGACAAAAGAACTTCCCTCGGGAAAAATAAAGTTCTTTCTTATCTTATCGTATCTTAAGTACCCTAACTATCGTATCTTATGTACCCTAACTAAGGGGGTCTGAAGTTGCTGGGTTTGCCATTCTTGTGAGAGCATTTGTAGTTAAAAGGTAAGAAATTTTTTTTTTCAAAGAATGGATAGACTTCTATGTGGTTATATGTTTTGGGGGTTTTTGTTCGTTTGTTTTTTTTTGTTTGTTTGTTTTGTTTTTTTTTTTTATCAGACTTCTTCTTTCTGACCTTACAGAAGTCAGCAGGTGATACCGCAAGCTGTAACAATGCTGCCATCTAGTGGCTGAGACTTTTGTTTTAGCATTTAAATGAGCCAGATGGAGAAGCAGAACAAGGAGTTTTTGCCTTACAGGTCGTTGGATGGATGGATGGATGGATGGATGGATGGATGGATGGATAGATAGATAGATAGATAGATAGATAGATAGATAGATAGATAGATAGATAGATAGATAGATTAGGGCAGCTGGTGGCCTAGTGGTTAGGGCATTGCTCCTGCAATCAGAAGGGTTCAAGTCCCAGCACTGCTAGTGTCATCACTGAGGTACCCTTGAGCAAGGTACTGCCCCCACACACTGCTCCACAGCTGCCCCTCATTGGTGGCAACCCCCGCTTCACTTGGTGCATTGGTTTACGCAGAGAAAGAGTCAGTGCTGGCCATCCAACACTGACATATATTTGCGCTTGTAGACAGCACTTCTACAGAGGCTTCTTCAGTGTGTGTCTTCTCTATGCATCTTGGCATAGAGCTACTGCTGTTCACTATCTGAAAAAAATTCAGTCGTATTCTGCTGATTGTATTCACAGTCAGTGGCATATCTGGAAACTCCAGGAGTGATGTCCTCCCCCACAAAACTGGTCCCACCCACTGTAAATCCGAATGTGGATTCTCCTTCCAAATTATATTGATGGTTAATATAACACCGTAGGACTTCAGTCCAGTTGTAAACCTAGCGGTAATGCGAAGGTGGGGTGGATGTGGGTTTTTAGAAAATTTCCAGGTTAACAGGACAGGCTTCTGCTGATCATGAAACACTCATACATGACTACTACCCATTTACCACAGAGGGAGAAAAGCTGATCTGATAATTGTACCCTATTGTTTCCAGCCACAACTGTAATGATACAAGTTTAAATACAAAAATGATTCTATTGAGTACATAATAGCTGAAAATTACAAGCCTTTAATATTCTCCTCTGATATAACCCAGCTGCTAGCCAACTAGGATTGCTGTACCCAGTAACTGTTAGAATGAAATGAAAGCATATAATAATCATAAAGGCATGGTTGGTTATACAGCTAATTTGGCTTTGCTCCTTGTAGTCAAATTAAAATTTAGCATCAAACATGCATAAACATATCTTTGGCCATGTATAGCTGCATTTAAATTAGTCCCCTGAGTGTATGCCATATACGCACAACTGCACTAGTGGGGAAGGGGTTGAAAAATAAAATAATATTAAAACACTTCAGCTAGATGCAGTGCCAAAAAGGTAGTATTGTGACATCCTGTAACATACTGTGTTAAAGTTAATTTGATCGTGGGTCATCTTAGTTACCTTACTTAACTGCATGTGTCAAGCTAATGTACAAGAGTGTGAACAAAGTAGGGGTATGCATGATGTGTAGTTAATTACAGTAGACCTGTCAGGACAGAAATCTATGGTCAATCTCAGTCCATCCTTATGCTATGCTAAGATAGTAGGATGGCTGACATACAATTTCATAGCTGCCCTAACTGAACACCAGCAAGGTATAGCCACAACGGAAGGGGTTGAGGGGTTCTAATAAAGTAGACCGAAGATGTTCCAGCATCCTGCCTTAGATCTACACAAACCCTCTTCACAATCCTCGGGAGGCTAAGAACTGACAGCAGTTTGGCACGAGATGAATGAGGGCAGTTCTATTTGGAGCAGGACTAACGAGTGCGCAGCCCTGCTTTAAAATCCCAAGGGCAGCCACAGATTCAGAAAGACCCATGAAAAGAGAGACAAAACTGACACAGTCGTACAATTTGCCAGCAAAGAAATGATAAAAAAAGAATTTTGATATATTTTTTTATTTAGAATCACAGTACAATATACATGTTTATACATAAATCTGATTGCCCCTAAACGAATTATTGATTAAACCCTCCTCCAAGAATAAGTCCTAAAGTATTTATTGTAATCTAATGGTAGCACAACTAGAAATGCACAGATATTCAAAAATTAGCATTTTATAAGTTCAGTTTTACATGAAGCCTATAGTGTAGGAGTCAAACTGCATTACAGAAGGACCATGGCAACACAGTGAAAAGCATTTTACCTCTGATTCAACCCAAGAACAGCTCAGTGGTGTGTTAGTTTTAGTAGGTTATGGCCAGACGCTAAACCTTGCAATGGCCCTTCTTGGAATGCTCTTCAATACTTAATGGAGAAAATGCGTAGAAAGTTGATACTGTTTGCTAGCCTGGAGGTCAAATTACATTTCAGCACATTTTAACTGGTTAACGTTCTAATTGCATTCATGTTAAAAAACATACTTAATATAAAAAAAGTAGAATTGGTTTTGGGAAACGTTTTCAGAACACTAGAAACCAGTTTCAACGCACTTGTTTGCAAGCACTTAAGAAAAACCACAAACCAAAGTGCAAAAAAAGAACTTCAGGGTCCTGGTTCTTCTTGAGCTGTTTTAAATGTAAAAAAAAATGCTTAAGAGTAAAAGGGATCTTTCTTCCAGGTGTTTGAACTTCTGTAGAGACCTTGTAGAAAACTGATCACCACCCCTTCTCCTGGGGATTCTTAAAAGTTGCCCTAAAATCCTGAGAACTAAAGACCAGAATGATCTTGCCTGACCCTCTTATAAATAAAAAATTCGAATGATTCTTGGCGTGGATATACAGTTTTAGGACAAAAATATCTTTGAACAGTGTATAACCTTTATATTGTGTTGAAGCTTAAAATTGTTCTTCACACTCATGTCATGTACAAAACTCATTCTAAAAGTGGTTCTTTTTTAATATTGCTCCAACAAACCTTTTAGGCAATTTCTTGGACGTGTTCCTAAAATACTTGAAGCTACCTCTGTTGCATTGTTAGGATGGGGTTGGTTTTACTTGAAGTGATGGGTAATTTGTTTCACCATGATTTCTCAGTCATTCTGGTCCTGTATAAATTGCCATGCCGGTCATTTTTACAGATAGCAGTTTGACTCACCAGGAAGGACTAATTTTACCTTCTATAGAACAAGTAATTGAAATAACCTCATCCCAGATTGGCATGTGGATAAAACTGCTATCAATTCAACTCTCATGTGACTTCACGCAGGTGTACAATTCTAAACACTGCAACTTAAAATAACAGAACAATAAGGGCAAAATGTTATCAAAATTTGATAACAAATTTGATAATAAAATTGCTTTTCCCTTTTAGTAAAACTCCTATATATTTTCCCCATAATTTACCACTATTTCTTACAGGTGGGTTGAATGGGTCATAATGGGTTGAACGGGGCAGCTGGTGGTCAGGTAGTTAGGGAGTTGTCCAGTAATCAGAAGGGCATATGGTTGAATTACAGGGCTGCACCACTGAGATACCTGTGAGTAAGGCACCGTCCCCACACACTACTCCCCAAGCGTAATTGTCGACTGTCCTGTGCCTTACTTAGGTGAATGGGTTAAATGCTGATGACTCAAGCAGTTTCCTCTGGGATCGATAAAGTATAAATAAAAACAATTACAGATGTTCAGTGGAAAATTACATAACCCCATCTCCCTGTGGCACTAACCCCTTCCAAATAGTACTTAAAAACTTATGTGTTGACTCTGGGGGGTGAATCCTTATGAAACACTTTGCTTTCTAATTTAATGGTTTCTTTTACAACAAATGGTGTATATGGACACAGGACAGGAGTTCTCTTTATGATCAAGGCACTTGACACAATAATGTACTGGTTGAAGAGAGTAAATAATGTTTCCAGTGTTTTAACTTCAGCAGAATTCTCATTACAGGAAGATGCCCTTTAGGTATCCGGCCACCTCGAGACCCCTAAGCTTCATTCTGTCATTATAGCTGCTAGGTGTAGAGAGCTTTTCTTTCTTCACTTGTTCATATGCTGACCTTCAGGGTGACCCTACTTTCTCTGTCTTGCTCTCTTTCTCTTTCTCTCCTATGTCCTTATCTAAAATTACTTCTCTTAAAATTCATGTAATTCATGTAAGTTTTTACATTACATTACACTGTACTTTTTACATTACGTTCATCTACTATATCAGTCTTTCCCTTTCTCCTTACTCTCTCCATTATCTGTCTTTTCCACACTCCTGTCTACTGCTTGTTTTGATTCAGCTGCCTCCTCGTCATCTTCACCCACGACTTCATGCAGCAGGGTGGAGCTTGTATCCTCATCTGTGTCCTCAAGCACCAGATGATGTTCCAGTTGCTCAGGTGTGGCGTCATCTGGTGGATCTGAGGGTGGACAAGGCAGAAACCGACAAGTGAGGTCAAAAGTCTATTACTATGCCCTGGAGCTCTTACTGAGTCTCAAACCAGACTGGCAGTGGGAAGGTCCTGTGTGCTCCATAGCTTGAAAGAATGTCTGATAAACAAAGAATAGTGGTTGAAAGCTGCTGGTGCATGAACAGTTGAAAAATCAATGTTTCTGGGCCATGTCTTTAGCTGAATCTTAAAATTGAACCTCAGATTAACAGGCTAATTGTGTGTAATTGTTTATCAACTACAATTCATTTGGTGGTTCTTTTTGTTATCTGTTTATTATTTTGAAAAAAATTATGGCAGAATAGGGGGGTCCCAAGGCATCAAAATATTGTGGCTATGCAAAAATGAGACGATGTGCATTGTGGAGCATTCTAATACTTATGATATTTGAAGTAACTGCACTTTTAGTAGTTTTCAATCAGCAGCAGTCAAAAGCCCAGTCCCTCACATTCTCTTCATACACTCTCACATCTGTGCTGTCTCTGCCATGCCCCAAGCAGTCAAGTTCACCAGACTTCTGAGTTGGGGTTTCCTTGCCACGCCACCCCTGTCCATGTGTTGGTTGGTTTTAGTTTGGGGCGTGGCTTGGCCATGTACCTGTCTCGTGTCAGCACTCATGTTCTCCCAGTGATTACGTGTGTGTTTCCTCTTGTGTTTCCAGGTGTCTTGTCTCGTGAGTTAAGTCGGTAATGATCGGTTGGTGTTTGTGACTGGTCTTTGTGCTTGTGTCATTGGTTTAAAAGCCAGCTGATCCAGCAGTCTGGGGTGCGATCACCGACATACATCGAGCAAGATGTCTCAAGGGACTGAAGCAGAACTCCAGTCTCCTCTGTAGTAAGAAGTTCTCGTCATTGACCCAGGGGGCTCTGACTTGGCTATTTGTGTCTCTCATGTTTCCCTAGTGTTAAACAGCGTGGCTAAATTGCCCATAGGCTGCAACTGCCCCTAGTCGGCTCTGCACGAGGCAGAGCTTCTGCATCTCATAATCCTTGTGGCTCCTGGTGAGGAGCGTACCTAGTATTACCAAGTACTGGGACTGTCTCAGTGGCACAAAGGACCTTCAATGAACTGAATGGGTCCCATCCTCTTGACTCAGAGAGAGAGAGACTTTATTCTATTGTGAATTTATTGAAAATTGAATATTATGTGAGTGTATTGCACCATGATCCCTGATTTGTCTATCAAACGGAATTTTTTCTTTCCGATAAGATTTATACTGATTACTAAAAGTGCATTGGAAATCAACAGATATTAAAAGACAAATTTGAATATCATGTATTATTAGTTTATCTGTGAACATCTGTTCATGAATACATCTAGGATAATGGAACAATTATGGAAATGAGATTTTTTCTGAAACCTAGCAAAGTAAATTTACATCAGCACTGGTTTCAAACCAGGTGGGAGTTTGTTTTCAGAGACACTTAATCTAATGAACACTCCCAGCCACTTGTCAATTTTCAAAATTACAAGTAACAGTGTGCCTTTTAATTGTGTAAATTTGTAAATTGTGTAAATTTGATTTTTCACTGAATCATAGTCTTAAACAGTAGTTAGGTAAAATCTATAGTAGGGATGCACCGAATATTCGGCCACCGAAATTTTCGGGCCGAAAATGAAAAAAAAAATTTCGGTTTCGGCCGGAATTTTTTTTAATGCAACCGAAACAGTGATGACGCAATGATGACGCAGATGACACAACCACAGCCTGCACGCGCATGTCTGCCGTGTGGGCGCATTTCTATATTTCTAAGAAAGACACGCAGAAAGCTGTTTGTCTCAACGTCGGGATTTATCATATAAAATCAAAACATCCCGATCGCCATGCAGAGTATGAAGCACAATAGAGGCCCTTCGAGCCACTCTGCTCACAGGGCAGCTGGTAGACTAGTGGTTAGTGTGCTCGCCCTGTGATCAGGACGTCTCGAGTTCGATTCCCAAGGCTGCTAGGCACCTCTGAGGTGCCATGAGTAAGGTACCGTCCCCACACACTGCTCCCTGGATGCTTCACTTGGAGAATGGGTTTAATGCCGAGGTAGAATTTTGTGTTGTTCACACTGTGTGCTGTGGTGTGTTCATGTGTGACAGAATGGTCACTTTCTGTCTGTGTTTTTGAAAAGGAAAGAAAGTTTTCCAGTGATTACAGTTAATAT
>JBBIGA010136292.1:0-21202 GCA_037576975.1 Alestes dentex | reverse complement strand
AATGAAGCGGTCATCAGTGTGGGATGTGGCCAAAGGACGTCCACTTCTATGCCTTTCTGTGACTCTTCCAGTCTCTCAGTATCTCTGTTAAACCTGCTGTGACACTCTAACCTCAGTGGCCACTTCCGTCTGAGAACATCCTGTTTGAAGCCTTGCAATGGCGAGGTGCTGTTGATCAATTGTTAAGTGTCATCTTGGTCTCATGATGTTAAAATGTGAACAGCATGATGAGAAGGACTGTTTAAATACTAATTCTGGTTGAACCAGAAATGTATTGGTTGATTCATGGATCAAACACCTGTTGTGAATTTTGCCATCAGAGAACAAGTTGTGTAAAAAGTACTGAAACATTGAACAGTTGGAAATGTCACATTAAGTTCACCTGTAAAGGTTATTGGGCATTTTAGGTTCATCCTGGTATTTCACCCGAAAGCCAAATATCCTTAACTTTTTGTGAGTAGTGTATGTTTGCAGTCACAAACTGTGTGTATAAGAAATAAACGTCTGAAAATAGTGATTTCATGTAACTGAGCAGTGTGGCAGATAGGTGCTTAAGGTACTTCAATAAAAAACCCTCAGTTAACTTGGGTGTTTCATATAGTTGTATAGTTTTATGTAGTTATCACTTACATAGTGATCCTCATACAAAGGTTGGTGAAAACTGTCAAGAACAATTAAACTGCTTTTCAGAAGGAAAATGATACAATAAACCAAAAAAATGTTGATGTTTATATTAAAGAAAAATACAAATTTTAAATCCACTTCAGTCCAAATATATGTGATTTTTGGTCCTGTTTGAACTGTAAAGCATTTACTCACATATAAGAACAACATGACTGTCAGTGCCTGACCACATAAATGCTCTTCAGAATAAAGGGCAAAATATCTTGTGGAAAGTTGTCCAAGAAGAGTGGAAACTGTTATCTGTTATAGCTGCAAAGCTACGTATTATAGTTTGAATACAATGTCATTAAAGTCGCTGTTTGTGTAACGGCAAGGCATCCAAATAGTTTTGTCCATTTACCATTATATATATATATATATATATGAACAGCTCAACCCAAAGTCCACCCAAAGGCTGTTGCAGTTCCTCCCACCCTCAGAAGGTCATTTCCTAGTCTTTAAACTGATAAATCACTCACTAGAGACTGTTGCAAAACTGTTGGATGTTTGTAAGCATGACATGCAGACATGGAGATGTTTACATTTTTCATTTTGGATAGAAAATAATTCCACCCTTTAATCCCACAGTACTAGACACACAATACAGACACAGACAACTGAGCCATGTTGTTCTTTCTGTCTTATATATGACAGTCCTTGTACACAGCCATGGACAAACACATGTCAAATGAAGTCGTACAGACTTTTTCTGTCCATCATGGCTTCAAGGATCTTTTTTTTCTCAAGGGGCCAAATTTGGGAGGTTTCCACCATTTACTCAATCTCTTCTCTCCGTACCACCAACTATGAAGGCCCTATTCTTTTGGAGGCCCTCCCGTACTCTCCCAGCCCTCTAGACAAACTCTGAAGTTTAATTTTGAATGTATTAGCACTGTTAACAATATGCAAAGGGGGCCTGCCAGGACTGCTTATTAGCATTCTGCTCAGACGTCAGGAATTGGCAGGACGGCCCAGAGTCTCCAGGGGTTCAGACTGAGACGGGTAATCCTTTTTGCCACAAGCGGTCTTTATGTCAAGAGACGTGGTGATAAAAAGTTAATTTCTTTTACATTTATGAAGTTATTTTTATTGCAAACAGTTTAAATTTGCTGTAGCCATGGAGCAGAGCGGATCAGAGCGGGACAGGTTAAACAAAACTACAGTTACACACACTTTGTTGTAGGGTTGTCATAGTAACACTGCTCTTCAGATGCTTAAGGGGGAATTCCAGCCTTTATTTCAAAGTTCCTGCATAATTAAATGGCGAAGATGCAAACAAAGTCATTCAGAGCGGTTTGATGTGAATTCTCTACTCTAGACTTACCGAGTCAGGATTATCGTCAGTAGTGGCGAATAGAACCGGACGTCGGAAGCGTTCCCCACAGAAAGTTATTACATAAAAGGTTGATGAACACATGCATGAAATGTTAGTTTACATTCATTTTGTGACAGTTATTTGGCTAAAATGTCTACAGTAACCCCCCAAAATTTGCAGGGGTTATGTTCCAAGAGCACCCGCGAATTGTGAAAAAATGGACTGTATCTGCCAGAGATGCGTCACAGTGCAGCAGCCAATCAGTTGCAAGGAGAAATTAATATCACTCTCGGATTGGCTGCTTTCAAACCTCCGGCCTCAGGGAGTATTTCACCGTCCCAAGACGCACTTTCTTTGTGTCCTCTCGACAGTACCAAAACATTTATAAAGTTATATGTTATACGGAAGGGTAGCTGAATTTACGTAAATATTTATGTTACTGTGACATTGTTTAATTTAATCATGCAGGACCTTTATTTTGGAAACGGTGGGTTACACTGGGTGGCTTCACATCATCTGTCAGCTGTCCTGTGTTGGTGTTAAGTGATTGTGTGTTTATTGGGTTAGGGCTTGGCTATATTTAAGTTCCACTGTCCCTTATCTTGGTTGTCTGTCCACCCTCACACTTCCCTTTGATTGTACAAGTTGTTTGTGTTTAACTCCAGTAGATTATTGTTTTGATTATTGTTGATAAAGACAATCTGAGAAATGGAAATCCGCGCCTGTGCCTCGTACCTAGACTGGTACGACTGAAACGTGACAGTTACAAAATTAGTAAATTATATATTTCTTAATAATTTAGCACTAAAATACATAAATTATATATGGCCACAAAAATGGTAAAATCCATTCATGGTGGAGGGGTACATGCAGGGTGTTATAAGGGAAAATAGTGCCCAAAAAACATATTTTTTTCATATTTGAAGATTTATTTATGGAACCAATTTGGGTGACTATTGACTTGTAGTGTATGCTGGCAACATTAGCCTTATAGCTGCATCCGAGATAAAATAAAGTAAAGTGGCCCCTTATAGTCACCCATGAGCCCAACAAAGCACAGGGTTTAAACTTTTTTCCTTGCATTTAACCCATTTACCAAGTGAGCAGGGTGTGGTGATGATAGCTTGCTCAGTGGTGCCACTAGCAGCCTTGGGATTCAAACCCACAGCCTTCTGATTGCAGGGGCAACACCCTTTAGCAGCTGCTCACTGCTAAATGTGTGCTAAAAGTACACTTTCTTTACATGTCATATAGGGCTGCGTCAGACTCAAAAGTGAAGAAGCAATTTACAAAACACTAGTGGTTAATTAAATGATATTTAAAAAATAAACTGATTTGAAATTCATTTTAGAATCGTGATCACGCACCAGTTGTGTTTCATGTAAAATCTACACATTATAAGTAGCCTGTTGATCTCACTGGCTCTAATAACTTGTGTGGGATTTTGGGATAGCACATTTACTTTCTCACACAAGGATTAGTTAAGAGATTTCCTTAACACTTTTGAGCAGAGTAGGACATTTAAAATTCAAGGTTGTCTTTAAATTTGGATTAAACGGTTTAATTGTGACCCTTATTACATTTAAGTTTAAACGGGATGAATAGATAAACCTTGATTTAATCCCAGCTGAAGCTTAATTCTTATCCTTGTGAGTGAAATCCAGCCACTGTATGTGGTAAAAGTTCAGAAAAAGAGATGTGATAAAGTGGCAAAATGACAAAGTTAATTCACTAAAATCGGATTGAGAAAACCCCTCTGGGCTAAACACCCATTACCTGGGATCTGACCTCCTCTTGATAAAATAAAGACCACAGTATTACTAATAGGGGTAGTACTAGTACCCCAACCTCCCCACCAGAGTTCCCCAAGTTTCCCCAGCACAAGTTTTTTCTAACAGGACTCACTCCACACGTTTGTGCTTTCACACGCTGAACAGCAGTGCCATTGTGTGGCAAAGACATCAAACTGCACAGCCTGCAGCACCAACCTGCCAGACCCTGCCTGCGTTTAATGATGTACTAGGGTTCTCTTTAGTTTTCTGCTAGCTCTTTTAATTAATTATGCATAAATCCAAAGTGTCTCCTTATTTTATAAGGGGTAACTGGCATATTATTGCCTTAATACTTCAATAACATTAATACTGATGTCCATATGATTATTTGTTTGCTTGCCTGAGTGAAATTCACTCAAAAGCTATGATTAACAAATAATTTATATGATTTCATTATTTTTGGTCCACTGTGTTACCTGTCTGTCTGCTTACCTGTTTGACTGTCTATCCATCGGTCTATCTATCCATCCATCTATCTATCTATCTATCTATCTATCTATCTATCTATCTATCTATCTATCTATCTATCTATCTATCTATCTACCTATCAATCGATTGATTGATCATCTAGCTATTTTAGATGCAAATGAGAAAGACAAGTGTGTCTGGTGCTGTGAGTGTGAGTTTGTGTGTGTATTTGATTGGAAAGATGGTGAATGAAAGTTGCATAAACATAGAGTGGACAAATTAAATATTTATAGATTTCATATTATACTTTGCTTTTTTATCATTTTTGGCACTGAAAAATGAATAACTTGTAATTAATGGCCATTTTGACTGTCTCTGACATGTATTTCTGTGACAGTAGATTTTAATGTGGGCTTTAACGGGGAACTTAACCAATTAAACCTTTAATATGTAAATAAAATCATACAAGGTGGTCTTATGTGAAATTTGAGAGATCTTACAATTCACAGCAGTGGTGAGAGAAAACATTAAAAGCGTTTAATTCCTCTAAAAGCTACTTCGTAAAAAGTGAAATAGGGCAGAAGATTGGAAGTGTTTTTGAAGCTGAAGTGTAGTAGATGTTCTCAACCAGTTATTGACTGAGTGGTCCTCAGAAACCACCCAAAAGTCAACATTTTTTCTCCAACCTCATGTGGACCATCTGGACGTCCCTGATGACCTGAGAGTTTGAGAACTGCTTCTCTGGCTCTCTAGTGCTGGTGTGCAAGTTTACTGGGTGTTTTTTAATTTCTATATCCAGATGTGTGTTTATTTGTTTCTACAGTGTAGTTATTTAAAGATTCACTTTCTCTGGATATCCAAGTTATTTGTTGTTTTCATTGTGTTCAGAATGTAAAGATTCAGTTTCTCTATATATTTCTTTGTTCTTTATTGATTTTTTAAATGTTTCATTCATCTTTTTTCATTAATCTGTTCAGCCATTCTGGCTCTTTTCATCTTCAGCATATCCTCATAAAACTCTATCACTCCTTCTTCCTCAGCCTCCTTTTGTTTGACTTCTGTGCCCATAACTTCTTTCTGCCGATTCTTCCAGATATATATATATATAGTTAAAATATAAGTTATTTTTGATGTTTCATTAATCTTTTTTTATTATTATTTTTCACTTTTTTGTCTCTTTCACGAATCTCTCCAATTCTGAGACTAATACTCCTCTAAGCTTTTGCATGGAGTCATGATGTCCTACTCCTTCACAGCTGTATAACAGGACAGGTTGAAAGAATCTTCTCGCTTGTTCTCTTTCTCTTTCTCGACTATCATCTTCCTTCCCAGTTGCAGTTCTTTCCATCCGCTTTCACATGAGGGGTGAAGGCAGCTCCGTGGGTGGGAGACTTGCCTCTGGACCAAAAAGGTCATGGGTTTGAATCCAACCTTTAGCACACCACCACTGGGCTCCTGAACAAGACCCTTACCCCAAGTTGCTCCAGGGAGACTGCCCCCTGTAGTTAGGGAGTGGAAGTTGCTTTGGATAAAAAGCTAAATGCCATAAATGTAAATGTATCTCAGGGTCTGCAGCCAGTCTTTCAATTGCATCTTCAAGGATCTGGATATGTTCTATTAGGGAGGTGTTTTTCGTTTCTCCAACAGATCTCCTCCACTTCTCTTGAGGCTCCTCTGTCAGGTTCTCATGTCAAGTCAGCTCAAGGCAAGTAGATATTTTGCCATTTCAACCAGACACACAGTATACAGTGAAACCAAGCAACATTCTTCCAGGACCCAGGTGCAACACAAGAACAGAAACACACCCACAAAAAACAAAAACACACCCACAAAAAACAAAAACACACCCACAAAGAACAAAAACAGGCCCACAAAGAGCAAAAACAGAACACCAAAAGATTACAAGTGCAAACAGAATAAAAGAGAGTGCAAGAAAAACACAAGAGCAACAAAACCACAAGACAAGACGTCTAGTGCAGCCGACAAAAGCTACCATGCTATTGTGAAAGAATACAGTATAATAACAGATCAGCAGACAGTTACATGTGCAAAGTATAGCAGCAACAGGGCAGAGAATGCAACAGGGGCAGAAAATGTGCAAGATAATAAACAGAGTATTTACAGTGACAGTTGTGTGAGTAAAGATCAGTGTCTATATGCATAGGAGGAGGAGAAAAGAGTTCAGGTGAGGGGTCTGTTTGATGTGTGTGTGGAGACATACAGTTAATATATATATAATGTCTCGATCATCAACACCAGGCTTTCTCCTTTGCCTCCCATCGTTCTTTTCTTCGCCAGTTAACAGCTCTTTAATGCAGTGTAAATACACATTTTGATGATGGATAAAAAAAAACAAGCATATTTCAACTATACAAGTCCAGAAGATATGAAGAGCAGAATGTGACGCTGAACCAGCTGTATAGACTAAACTCTATTTGAACGACAATATCCATGGTTTGGTTGACTGTCTGCGAGACAAGACTTGTCTTTTTGGCAAATACATACAAAATTGATTTTCTCCCATCTGACCCAATGATTCAGTGGCTGATTTGACTGAATTTGGAAGTGACACCTCAGTCCATGCTGTACAACCTGAAAGCGCTTCACCTTCAGTTCGTTGTTAACAGTTCTGAAGGCAAACAGCAGGGGGCGACCTGATCACCCTGTTCAGAGTTCTTGGCCCTGTCAGAAGTGTAAAGCGTTGTCATTCAATTATTTTTTCAGATATAAACGAATTATAAACGAGCTCCTAACCTAACAACAATGACAATTAAAGTTCTGCATATTGTTTTCTCTGTGTATGTCCGGCAGTGTTATTTTACTGTGCAAATATATATTTTTTTAATTCTGAATGAATAATTCTGGCACAAAATTATTTTCCTGGGGTTGCTGTGAATATGTGCTTGTTTATTTATTTACTGTAAACACAGGCCCTCGTACTGAGTTACAATGATGTATGAATATTAAAACTAAGATTTATAAAAATGCCATCTTGGTGACAAAAAAAAAAACTACAATTTTTAAATTTACCCCAAGCTGCCAGTGTTGAACAGGGCATTCTGGTCCAGACAGTCTAAATGATCTGTCATTAAGTAGCACAATATGGATGACAGATGGTCATGCTTTAAATTCAGACGTATACTTCACTGAGTTGCTGCCATACGGCTTGAAATGAACATGTTAAAGAACATACTCATCACACCAAAAAACAAAAACAAAAAATCCCACAATAAAATCAGTATAATCATAAATAATAATAATATGTTAGACAGCAAATAAACAAATTCTTGACTGAATTACTTAACTGGTTAACTCAGTGTCAACCTACAGAAAACTATGGTCTATAGACTATTATTGTCTATTAATTATTGTTTGATATAACAAAGCCCATGTTCTCCATTGTGCTCTTATACACTCTTCTCCTGATATTTCTTTTATCTCTGTCATCTTGCTCTTTGTATTAGCCTTCAGAAAAGTATTGTCTATTAACTATTATTGTCTATTATGGTCTATTATAAAAAATGATCATAACAGTTATGCGTGACAGACCAGCGAGTAGATCAAGACCACACAGTGTATTTATTTAAAGATTCAGTTTCTCTCTTTATTTGTTGTCTACTGATGTTTTTTTATGGATGTTTCATTCGTTTTATAACAGATGTTCATTAATTCATCTCCTCCTAAACCAGTCTTGCCAGATGTTTGACTCCATGTACTCTTTTTCTCTGTCCTCCCCCTTTATCAGCCTATAGAAAACTAGAATCTATTAACTATTATTTTCTAAAAAGAGCTATTATTCTCTATTATAACAGACAAATGATCATAAATGCTATGCATAACAGCCCAACAAGGTGTCCACATCCAGATCATACAGTGTAGATTCTTAAGATTCAGTTTCTCTATGTATTTGTGGTGCATTAATGTTTTTGTTTAATTCATTTTTCCATCGCGCCTATTCACTCTTATGCTGCTCTTTCTTTCTTTTATCCGTCCGTTCACTCTTTATCAGATAAGCCTACAGAAAACTATCATCTATTAACTATTATTGTCTAATAATAGGAATTACTTAATTATAAAAGACAAATGATCAACACAGTTTTGCATAACTGTCCAAGAATCACATCCAGACAATACATTTAAAGATTCAGTTTCTCTATATAATTGTTGTTTATCGATGTTTTTGTTGATATATTTGTTGATATATCTTATCATTATCTTTTTTGCCCATGTTCTCCAGCGTGCACTTATCCTGCTTTCTTTAATATGTTAGTTCACTCTTTATCATGTAAGCCTACAGAAAACTATCATGTATTAACTATTATTGTCTAATAACAGACAAATGATCAAAACAGTAATGTATGATAGTCCAACAAGCTGCCCAGATCCAGAGCTTCAGTGAACCAGGCCTGGTCAGGAGTAACCAGTCATGGCCTGAACAGACCTGTTTACAGCAACAGGCTGGAGTTTGCCCCACCCGTACTGGTGTTAACTCCTCCTCTGCTTGATTAAGATAGGACAAGTACATTAAACCCAAGCCTGTCTGTGTTAAATGCGTTATTACTTCAGTAAAATGCTTTAACCAGAAGCAAAACTTGCTCCTAAGATCATACTTTGAAAAATAATAGCAAAATATCTTCAAGTTCCAGCATCTGCCACACTCTGCTTCACTTTTAAATTTATTTATTTTTGTTTAAAATAAAACACTAAAACTCGAAAGCGAAAAACATCGTGATAAAACGCGTAATAAACCCGAAACTGGAGTAAGATTAGACTGAATTGATGGTGAATATGACCTCCATTGCCGGAAAACAGGTGGGAATGAAAAAATGCCCTTTCACAGTGGACAGTGGAAAATTCCGCAGGGCCACAGTGCGCATGCTCACGGAGCGCCTGCCCACCGCGTAATGGTTTGGTCACGTGACAAGAGCCTGAACCGAGGAGCTTGTCAGAAGACCGAGGAACATCTACTGATACACTGTTAAAAAATTTAATCTCTGAAAACATCATAAAAGTGCCTGCTGTTTTTTCTTTCATTTTTTTTGTAAGCCCCTAGACATTTATGTGCTGTTTTTTTTTCTTCTAAATTTCTAACTGTCCAAAACAATCCCAAAAAAACAAAACAAAAGCAAACAAAAACATTTTAATCCCAAAAAACAAAACAAAAAAGCAAACAAAAACTGTTTAATATTGCTCAGATCTTAATGGGCATTCTTGCATTTAAATGTTATGGAACAGTCTTTCTGAACTTAAGATCTGCTTCATCTAAACCCAGTTGTTCAGGCAGACATTTGGGTAACTTCACTTATGTTAGATGCAAAAGAAATAAATCAAAAAACTAGATGCAAAAGAAAGGCATATATACAGATATATGTATGCATGTACACATATATACATCCATTTTATCTGATTTGTTCAGTTTCTTACTTTTGATTTAGTTCTGCACTTTACAGATTTTGTGTTTATGTTGTTCAGATACCTCGTGCCCCTTGTCCGTGAAAGGCCCTTTATAAATACATTTTATTTGCTTCTTTAATCTTTCATGCCGTAAAAGGTCCAGCGTGCAGTACAGCAGAAAATGGGACCGAGGAAGATCTTTGTGGCAGCTTTAGACTCCAAGTGCTTTTACATAACACGCCTTTTTTTTAATCGTTTTTGACAAAAAAACGTGCCTTTTTCTGAGGTCTGTTCTGCACATGAGAAACATCTGTCCAGCTTTGCAGCACGCCCCACGCGTGCCAAACCCCATGTTTTCGTCGTCCCGCCCCGATACGTGTTACCACGCCCCCGTCCCGCCTCTGCCACGCCCCCAAGCTTTCATTCACATTTCTCCCTGACAGGACAGGACAGAACTGTACGCACCGCACGTTTGGCTCGCAGTCACTGTCAGAAACAGCTCGTGGAGTGAAAGGATCTTTGTTAACTATCGTCAGCAGCAGTTTCTAGTTTGACTTATTTGATCAATTTAAACTTATTTAATTGCATCTCGTTTTAGTAGACTTGATCGTCAGCGCTGATCTGAACTGATCTGAGTCTGAGCGTTATGAGAGGAACGCAGCCCTTAGCAGGCTCAAATGCAGTTTGTCCCGGGACGATGTCTCTATCTACAGGCTTTCCAGGGTCTTCTCCCACCAGTAGAGTGCACAGGACCCCCACCGGACCTGCAGGCGATGACCCTGGCCCTCCTGCCCGCTGTGTGCAGGACGTGGTCTGCTTCTCACCTCAAGGTAAGCCTGACTGAAGATCTTTTTAAGTGTACCTGGAGAGTTTTTACTGTGAATGTGTTTAGTGCATGGAATTATTGCTTATATTGAGTGATCCGCATGGGGGCAAATTATCAGTCACTAGACATCACTTGACAGGTCCAACAGAGGCCAATCTGGCTCTGTTCAGTGCTTTCAGTTAAAGTATCTTATCAAATAATTATTATTCCAGACAAAAACACCCTGGTCAGGTTTCTGATTCCTAATCTGAATCAACTGGCCAATTATTCACCAGTTAAAATCTGCAGAGCTGTAGTGACCCCTGGCCCACACTCAGAGTGAGGTATGTACCGTAAACTCAGTCTTTATTTATTTGCACATATTGGACTAAGCATGGTCTCAGTCCCTGTACTGTCCCGGTCCAGTACAGCACAGCGTGATCAGTCCCATATCATGCATTGTGGGGGCGTGTTTATATAGCCATTTAACAGGGCTGTAATATGAACATTTGATTTCATTATGACACTTTAAATACAGTTAGGACATCATGAAACCTCAGATTTAATTCCTGTCCGGTTATTTAGGTGCAAATTTTGTGCTTTTTGTATATAATTGTAATCATGATTTGGTGCAGTTGGACACACACACACACACACACATACACACACACACACACACACACTCAAACACACACATACTAACTGCTTGGCATGTTTATGACAAAGTGCTTTAACTTCGAAAACTGTAAAAATAATAGTACACATTTTTAGAGTTGATGTTTGAAGGCCAAGGGTTCCACTATTGTTACGTCAAAGAAGCTTATTTTGGTTCTCTTATATAGAAACATCATTGATAGGAGTGCAGGACCTGGTTCTTATAATGACGGAAATTAGTGCATTTTTGGAGTTGATGTTTGGAGGCCAAGAATGCGAAAACATTAGCTCCTAATTTACTGAATGTAAATATATCAGTTTTGATCAAATCACATGTTCCAAAAGGCAAAATAACACCCTCAGATATTTTGACACCCCGATCATTTACTTATTTATATAGAACATGGTCACAGAGGCAACACTCTAGCTGAGTGTATCTGTTCCATTAATTCTTAAATCTTTCCCTGCAAGCCCAGCTGACACTGTCTCACGCTTAATGCCAGTCCTGCGCTCTCAATTACCAGTTGGTGAGAAGTATGATATGACATGAGCTCTGGTGAAGTGTGGGGAGTCAGTCAGGAGGCAGTTAGTCTCAGAAGGGACAGCTTTACTTACTGGGGGGTGTCCCAACCTGCTTATGAAAATGATGACCAGATCAAGGCAGCTTAATCCAGTTTCCTCAGAAGAGCGGCAGGAGCCTGTCGGCTCCGGTCTGGGACAACCTGGGACAGGTTTTGTTTCTCACGTCTGCTGCCCCTCCCGTCCTGATTCGCCGAATTATCTCACACAAATACATCATATTTACCCTGACATTACTGTGAGCACTTGGGATAATGTGAGAAGTTTTGGTGTTTATGTTTATGCAGCTGTAGGCTGCCACTGAGTTTCTGGCAGCCTGCAGGCTTCGAGAAAAGATACAGCATTATGGTAGATTGTTTCAGATAGTGACTATTGATCCATAAGCACCAGGTCTCTGTGTTCAAGACCAAAAGAAATGAAGCTAAAAGAAATGTAAGGTCTGGCATGCCTGACCTTTCAAAGTAGTCTGACTTTACACCAGACCTTCAGGTTCTGGCTCAAAGATTGTGTTTTGATTAGGGTTCAGAGATTTGGAGGGTGTGTCTTCATCAAATGCTTTTGATAAGGCTCTAGATGAAAAGGTCCTACCTTAATCATTGCAGCTTTCTACACAGTGTTTAAAACATGTTCTCCTACGAACCCCATCATGTTTCCACTTTGGCTGCCCACTTAACTACAAATTCCTAAAAGCGCTCTTAAAAGGAAGGGTTCTTTGTGCTGTGCTATAGAAGGATGACTTTTGTTGCCCTAAAGAACCTTTCAAAGAGTGAATCTTCATAGAACTATTTTTGTAAGTGTGAGTATGAAGAACCTATTTGATAATATAACGGTTCTGATAATATAAAGGTTCTAGGAAGAACCCATAAATTGGTAGAGAACCTCTAGATTTTCTGGAGGTTCTTCAAGATTTCTAACACAAAAGCAAAAATGGTTCTGTGGTATCATTCATAGAGCCCTTTGTGGCACCATTCTTTTAGGAGACAGTGGTACCAGAAAGAGTACAATTCTGTTGAAGAACAAGCTTTGGTTCCCTAAAGAACTTTTCAGTGGGGGGTTGTTTAGAAAACCATACATGGAAATGTTGTGTAAGTGTGAAAATACTTTTAAAGGTAACCTTCAGTTTACTGTAAAGACTGCAGCAAGAGCCCTTGAACTGGTACAGAACCTTTCTTGTCTGAACATTCTCCACATTCACACGTCTCATTTCTTTAGGGAGCAAACTTTGCTTATTGGTTTAAGAACAGTTCTTTTCTGTGATGCAAAATCTGTAAATTATACATGCTGTAAATGTAGCACCAAAAAAGGTTCCTGTATTGTTACATCAAAGAACCTTTTCGGTGCTATACAAAAACATCATTGCTAAGAGCGTAGGACCTGGTTCTTATGGAAAAACCCACAGTCTGTTACTGGAGTGTTCATATAAGGATATTGTTGGTAGAGCAACACATTCCATTTGGCGGCAGCAGTCCTCAGAATAGATTGCGAGAGGCTCTTTTTGCATGTACAGTGTCCTCACGTCCCACACGTTGGTACACGTGGATAGGCCTGTGCTGCCAAAGGCTCTTTACAAACACTGTGCAGTTATTTTTTGGGGCTTTGACCACATCTTTGATCAACGCAATTGAGCCACAACTTCTACAGGAGCCTACAAAAGGAGCCTGCACTGTACACGGTTTAGCAGATGGAGTTTATAGTTTTCGTGGAGTTTTTTTCAAGCCCCCCAGTTGGACGGCTGACGCTGCAAACAAAGAGATCTTGCAGAGCTTCTATAAGTAAATGCAGCTGCACTCGGCAGGACTAAGCTGTTGTCGTTGTTTGTTTCTTGGCCTCTGAAAACATTAAGGAAACCTCTGGAGCCGTAGCAGGCCGGCAGCCAAGCGCTGTGTGAATGCGGCCTGTTGTCCGAAGGAACACAAGGCAATAGGGAGCAATCAGAACGGGCAGCATGGGGGGAAAAATCATTGTTGGGGTCGTGAGCGATGTATGTGTGGGCAGCTGCAGCATCCAATGCTGTGGGGTAAGAATGTTTTTCCTACCCCTCTTTCTCCCCCTCCTTCCATGCCGGGCCCTGAGGAGCAATCTGGTTGAGGCCAGAGCGTCCTGGTCCATGTCGGCAAGCAAAAGTGCCCCCCCTTTAACCCCCCATACCCCCCATACCCCTTCAAAGACTGTCTGTAGCAAACTAAGTGGGTGGAGTTCAAAAGTCTGGAATCAGTTGTCATATTAAGTGTTTTTTTTTTTTTCCAGTAGACTGAACTGGATAACAGTTCTTTGGATGTTTTAATATTTCCAAGTTTTGTGGGATCATTTTGTGGCATCATAATTCTTTATTTACATAATAATTCATTATTTACAATTTTAAGCCCCTTTTTTCCCATAGGATTTAAACCGTTTCTTTGTTAGACTACAGTACATAAATATTTTCCATTCTGATTGGCTGCCCCTCGTTCAAAAAGCAGTCTGAGCTGAAAACTTCAGTTTGAATGGACATGTAAGAATGTCTGTAGTCTTACAAACTTGTACATATATGTACATATGTTGTTTTTTACAGTTTAGTTTCCATACATGGACTGTGTGAAATGGGAAGTGAACAGTTTGAATGTTTTGAAATCTATTTTATTTTTTTCTGTCATAGAAAGATATGACGTAACTTTCCCATGATAGGGGCCCTTCAAATGATCATCAGTATAGTGCAGTTATCTATTTATAGGCATTTATTATTAGATTTGATCTTATCTGGATGTGAATTGTATCAATTATGTAATTTGTTACAGCGCTCTACTTCTTCTTTCAAAAGTCCCAGCATCCTAGCAGAGTCGTTTTATACCTTTTCTCAGCAGAACTGATTTTTTGTTACTCTACACAGAGATTTAAGTCTTTTGAATGCAAGTGTAAGTCAGGGATTTGTAGAGCTGGCATCGGACTTTATAACGTATTCAGGATCTGCCAGAGAGAAGCTCTTTCACTTTTTTATGGGCCAATTACGCTTTCTACCCTGCCAAGGACACGGAGAGCAGAACAAGGCGGAACAAGTGAGAACTGGCTTTGACTGGAGACTTAGATTGAAAAAAAAAAAAAAAATCACACACTTTCTCAGAGACATCAGACAGTCAACTCACAAATTACAGAATGAAAGAAAGCCATTCAGCTCATTCATTGTACTCGTCCTGTTTTTGTTCTACTCTTGAGATGCAGCTGTGTTCCAGAACAGGTTTAAGTTAAAGGAGTATTTTGGTGAAAAATCAAATGTACCTTCAAATCAGTTGTGGTTGACCATCCGAGACGTGTGTGACACCTAAAGTTCACCTTATTTTAGCTGATGGAAGTTTATACGCACCAGTTAACATGGTACATGATAACTGAATGGCTAAATGCTCGCACATTCCCATCACAGGGTATCGAGTTGTTAATTAATCTTAGATAGACAGACTAGACAATCTAGGTAAAGTGAACTAGTTGATTTTTAACTGGGGCATAATGGGGCTTAGACAACCTAAGCAGTTGCTGATTGGTATCGGGGTAGATAATTAGAAGGGTAGATAGATTAAATATACAAATATGTAGATCAATTGTCAACCATCCCTTTCACGGTCGACAAAACAATGAAATGCTGCTGTCAGAAACCACATAAGTAAGTCTTGTTAGCATATGTAAGATTTAATTAGATGTTAATCTATGTTACCTTGTAGCTCCACTATCAAACTAAAGAAACTGTGCATGTCTTGGTTGATCAATTGCTTTTATAGCAAGGAAAACCAGTATGAACAAAAATCTGTTTGACGAAATGTTAATATTGCAATACTTCAACACTGTCTTTGTTTTCCTGAGGTTGGATAAGTCGTAGGAGCTTTTGATACTCACTAGCTCAAAATCAGAATTGGAGAACTTTATTGATCCCGGAGGAAATTACTTATGTTACGACTGCACAGACACACAGAGACACAGAGACAAGAACAATATGAAATATGAAGTCTAAATAAATCTGATAAAAACTGCAAAAATTATGAACGAATGAATGAATGAATGGATGAATTCATGGTCTGGTTAGGTCTCTGATAGCGAGAACACTGGCACTCGATCAGTCATTTTGGTGATTGATTTTTTTATTGCTGTGAATTTTCGCTTGGCAAGTCACCACTGAGAAGTGCTACCAGCAGATACACATTTCTGATCAGAGCATAGTGATCAGCTGTCAGATCCCATCAAAACACAAACCCCAGACTCCACCCCTTTTCTCCACAACAACTCCTAATGCCTAGATCTAATTCACGTGAGTTCTGATCATATGACTCTAATTAATGGACATGAACACCTGTCTGTTTTACTCAGTCGATGCTCGCTGTGTTATGGAGCATTGTGGCATGAAAGTTCATGTGCATTGGGATGATTGGACACCCTAGAACAGAGGCACAGAATGTGTATGACACTTTGATTTTCCAGTGTGTCTCAGTGTGACAGTTGTTTCTGATGTGTCAGCAGCTCAATTCTCTCCCCACAGTTTATGGCCAGTTGTCCCAAAACTCCATCCATGGAATCGAACCAGCGGAAAGTTTTTCAGTCAGAGTTGCCTTTGTTATTGTGGTCTTTTATTATTTATAGTCTTGCTTGAGTTTCCCAACATTCTTTAGCCATGCTAGCTTGTTAGCGGTGGCTTGGATCACCATCACGTTTCTCACGGTCTTAAAGATACATTTGTTAGGTTCATAGAAAATTCCAACTGAAATTTATCTTCAGCCCAAACAGACATTCGTGCTTGTACCTTTTCAACTTTTCAGTTGTTAATTTGTATCTTTATTGTTGTTTTTTTGCTCAGGCAGTTTAAAACAATGGCCTCTTTGCATGTTATGATGACAACATTTCGACCAATCAGAAAGCAGTGTTGCAGTCAGCCCAGCCCACTGTCGGCCGCGCCATTGAGCAGCTTGGGTACGGGTCGATTTATTAGTCATGGCAACACGTTCGTTCACGGTACGGCACGGTTCCTTGTGCCAGTGGAAAACAGCCGTTAGTTGAGTAGGGTCCATACTGGAAGAACATCCACTAACTAGGAGTGTGTGAGCAAGAAATCACGGAAATGTGCTGGGCGCCCGTCCTCCAGGATGTTTAAATCCAGTTAAACTGGACTTATTGTGCTCCGTTTGTAATTAACCATGCAGTTGTTCAATGTTCTCTAAGTACCACCAGTGTCCACAATGTACAGAAAAGTGTATTGTGGTGTTATATATTTATTATGATAATGATAAATATAGTCATATCGCTCATCCCTACTGTGACCAAAGTTTTGCACGAGTGCAATCATCGACATACAGGAATAGAACAGAGCTTAGATGCTTTTCCATTTTAATCTCCTCGCAGTTCCGAATTAAGGCTCGCTCATGTGAGCAAATGGTGTGTGACTCAGCTGCCTGTCATTTTCAGCTGCAAGCTCTTGACCTTGGAGCGGCAAAGCCGCCGCTGGCCAACGGCTGATATGTGGACTTATAGAGACACATCATGTCCTGCCCCCTGTCACAGGGGTATTACGCCATACCATGTGACAGCTGAAACCACATTAAACATATACAGTACGGTGCAAAAGTCTTAGGCACCAGTCTTAGGGTCACTTTCTACCACTGTGTCCTTGAGCAAGACACGTAACCCTCAGTTGCTACAGGGGGGACTGTCCGTGTAACTAATGATTTTAAGTCACTCTGGATAAGGGCATCAGCCAAATGCCCCGTTTACCAGTGTAAATAATATTTAAAAAACTGTTTAGATGAGCAGTGAGAGTTTTTGTCACATTAATACTGCTTCATATCCTAAATAAACTAAAACAAATAAATACAAACAACATTAGTAAATATGCAGTAAATATTGATTTTATGTATGGTACATCAGTGTGTTCCTTATAGTTACTTGTAGTTCCAAACCAGAAACCTGGTTTGATTTAATCAGTCCTAAATTAAATCAGGAGATGCAAATCCAAGCACTGTCTGGAGGCATCAAGAATAAATCTGGGACAAAACCTGTGTTCTCCTTACCAGCTCACAAAATATCAACTACTTTTTAACAGAAAAAAAAAAAAAAAATCTTGATACATTTTACTGCTTTCTTGGTTGTTTGTGTTTATTTGACTGTTAACTTATCAGACACTAAAAAAAATGACTTTAACCAATTTGCATAGGAAACTAAGACTTTTGCACACTGCTGCACATTTGTGCATGTGTTGGATTACTGCACTGCACTCTTTTGATTAAACCAGTCAGAAACAGAAAATGGGACCTGCACTGGAGCACATTGACATGCTCTGCTTCTGTTTATAGTCCACCCGCAGACTGTAAACTCCAGATTAGTGTTTGCCTTTCCAAGAATTCCGCACTTAAGCATCCAATCAGAGCAAAAATACAAGTAAAACGATTCGGGTGAGCCGGTTCAATCTGTCTGAGTTCATAAAACAGTCTTCCAAGAAAGAACCATAGATCAGCCAGTTCAAATCTGCTTGAAACAAAGTCAACACCAATAGTCTTTTCTGTCAGTCTACTAAGAGAAGGGGCTATAAATCATAATAATATGTGCAGTTATTTTTGTGAGGTACTTTTGCCATTTTAGTGTTGTTTTCTTTGACAAAAGTTAATTTCATTTACAGTCAACCTGATATTAATAACCTTGCCTTGCTAGTTTGGGTCAGCTGTTCATGTTAAGCACAATTTGTCATATATTATCACATAATCTTCCACTGAAATGAGAACACCCTCTGAGTTTTGATTACATCATCATGCACCAGTGGGTGGGGAAAGATAATATTAACCAAAAAGATCATGTTTCACCATCCACTCCCACCACCCCAACCTATCATCCCACCCAAAGACCCTTCAAGGCCTTCATTGTAGAGGTACTGTGAGAATGGGGGAAGGTCTGGTCGGTATGTGGATTGAGACACAAGTAAAATTGGGAGAAATTTGGAAAAAAGAGTGAAATAAGTTTTTTGCTCTCATATTTGTCCTCATATTTCCAGTGGAAGATCAGCCTTATTTTTACGAAAGGTGTTGGGATCTCTTCAGGGCAGTCTTATATGTGCAGAGATCAGTCCACAAAAGCGTGCTAATTCTGCTCTGCTGTTAAGTTATGTAACGTGCTGCCTTTAAATCCAGGGGGTGGAGAGCCAAACAGAGACAATGAACACATGGCGCTCTGCTTTGAAACTCATGGAGTCTCTCTCTCCAGGGACAAACAGGGTGTTTCAAATATGTGACGTCGAAATGCAGAAAGGACCAGCCGAGGTTAAGCAATGCCAAAAAGAGATGTGCGTGCGTGTGTGTGTGTGTACGTGTGTGTGATCACTGGGTGCCCTACTTTGACGAAAATAGCACGTCGGTGGATGTAGCTTGAAGAATAGTCGCTGGACTGTGTGGAATTTGATTATGTAATTCTAGGCGAGGAGGGTGACCGTTTGAGTCATTGAAATGTCCTACGGCTCATGTTCTAATATACATTGTCGGTACCTATTTACTGTATTAGTGTCACCCCACAGTATTGATTTTTTGCTTTAACAGTATAGATAGACAACAAATTGATAGAAAACAATAGATAACAAAACCTAAACTGCAGTCACTAAAAAAAACACTTAAAAGGTACGTCACAATTGGCTTCATTGAATATCAAATAGGCCGCATCCCAAATTACACACTACCACACTAAATAGTGTGTGAGAACACTGCCCCACTATTTGAGGGGCATTCCGTTGTGTAGTATGGGAAGGATGAAAGTAATATTTTTTCAGATTTATTTGAAAGAACAGATACAAAACATGAATACAAAAAGTGCAAAAAGAGTGATGTTTGTCTACGGTATTGTGTAAGCTCCACTAGAAGCAAACGAGCTTAGTCAGATTATGAGTACCTTCTATTAGTAAAGAGTATCAGCAGTGAGAGATCATTGGCTCATTAGCTTTATTAAAGGGAAATTCCATTTTCTTTGCAAAGTTCTGCATTTTCAATGCTTAGGGTTTAAAGGTCACTCAGAGTGTGTTGATGTGAAATTCTATGTTCTGGAGAAACACTGAATCAGAATTGTTCACAGTGATGGTGATAGGAATCAGACATCTGAAGATGTTTAGAAGCTCCCTCAAAGCTTACCGTGAAATGGTTACAAGTATGTTTCTAGATAGCTGATATAATACCTCAAAAACTTTTTTTCAGATTCACCACTATTTTACCATATCTTCAATTTTGATGTTTCATAGCTTTCCGACTTTAGATTCTGGACACGTCTATCATTCCTCCGTTCATATTATGCAAATTATTTGAAACCTACAAGACCAGCATGTTATTGTTTATGCACTTTATAAAGTGTGTAATTTTATACCCTTCTCTGCAGTCAAATTGGTTTTATTTGATTAAAAACATTGATTATGTATTTCTCTTAATGGGACACTGTGCTTTGGGCACTTTGCATAGTTTTCAGTGACTGGTCATTATTACACCTGATCTACAGACATAAACTCTTCATTCCTAAGTGGGACACTTGAAGCGCAGCTTTAACGAGTGTTTCACAGGGATCTAAAGGGTCTGCACTCCACCTAAGTGTTGGGCAGTGATTTGTGGGTTAGCTTTCTTGTAAAGCCATGACACAACAGTGTGGAAGGCGGGTGTACTTTGGCACGTGGAGCATGGGCAGTAGCAGCGTTCTGATTGGACGAGCTGCGAGCGGATCTCTGCTGCTAGTCCACATGGATAATGTGATTTGAAATGGAGTGTGAAGCCCTGAGCAGCTTTCCCCAGGAGAGGTTAGAAGCAGGATTATCTGCGTCACTGTATCTCAGAGCCATCCATGACGCATCGCTTGGCCGTAAACACTTCATCTAATTGGTGCTGTTTGTCCGGATGCGAATGACAGCATCACTGGCCTGCAGTTGAACAGCTCAGTTCAGTTCTGCCCTCTTCACTATTCTGTTTTTCCTTTTAAATACAAACTAAAACGAATAAAAGCCTTTTCTTCCAGTGAGTCACAATGGCCTTACATTAACACCCAAACACATTAATACTGTATTGTCCACAATCCCTATACATACTACTGCTATCTCTGTGATGCAGCACTGTTTGCGTTCCTAGTAAATTTCTTAGCAGTGGGATTTGTCTATAGTATTTATACCCCAGCAATTCGTGCCTGTGGCATAGTGTATTTTGTACAGAGGATTTTTTTTTTTTTTTGCAGTTTTTATTTGATTTATTTTGTCTTAATATTTTATCTTGTGTTTGTCTCTGTGTCTCTGCGCAGTCGTAACATGAGCAATTTCTTCCCACATCAAAATCTTCTGATTTTGATTCTGAATGACAGAAGGGCTCAAAAATGGATTAATGAATGAATGAATGAATGAATGAATGAGTGAATGACTGAGTGAATTAATGAATGATTTTAGACATGGTGCATAGTGCACTTACCCTTCTGAAAGAGATCAAGACAAAGGCAGGAACACATATCATTGGAGCAAGAGCGAGCAAGGCAGCTATGGTGGACCCCCAACTGGGCACAAAGTCAACAGAAGAGCCCACAGGACCACTACTGATAAGGTCA
>JBBIGA010136269.1:0-21208 GCA_037576975.1 Alestes dentex | reverse complement strand
CAGAATGAATGGACACAAATTCCCACAGAAACTCCAGAATCTTGTGGAAAGTCTTCCAAGAAGAGTGGAAGCTGTTACAGCTGCAAAGAGGGACCAACTCCATATTAAACTCAACATGTTTGAATGTAACGTCAAAGTCCTTGTTGGAGTAAGGCATCCCAGTGCTTTTGTCCCTGTAATGTATGAGTATATCAAAGTTTGACAGGTTAAGAAGCTATTATAGAGTCTGCAGACTGTTGTCCACCTATTTGTGCCCAGTTTATCATGCTCCCTCTACCACATTCAACATGGGTCAGTGTCGGACTGGAGGACTGCTGTTGACCAGGTGGTATTTTGGTGGGGGTCTATTGTCAGCGCAGCAGTAACACTGACATGACGCTGGTGCAGTGTTTGTTATATAAAACACCCAAAAATATCAAGCCAGGAGCAGCTCTGGGGTCAGAAGAAAGAATCACATAGATGGGAATTGTTCAGTGACACCCCCCCCCCCCAACATTTGTTAAGTAATTATGTTTTATGTAATTAAATCCCCCAATCTGCCAAATGACTTCATTTCTTTTTAAGCAGTTAGATAACAACTTTTAAATTGTTATCCCACCTGCATTAACTGATTTGAGGTGTGCACCATAGCATCATTTCATAGCCGATGAGGGCCATCTGGTGGATCCTGGCTGTAATGCCTGCAAACAAGAAGACATTTGTGCATTCGTTCATTCATGAATGGCGGTTCTGTCTGAAATCTGATTGTTTTGTACACAAACCCACAGAAACACATAAGAAAGAAGTATATGGGCCTGATTCATGTGTTGTAAGAAAGAAATACAATTAACATGCGTAGTTGCTGGAAAATTCCAAAAATTCCAAAACAACTTTCTTAAAAATTCTGCATAATTCATGGTTCAGATGCCAAATAATAATAATTTAAAAAAATCAATCGGCATGGTTTAACTCTAAATGTACACAAAATGTCTAACAGAAATTTACAAGAGAGTCAGAAATGTATAGAGTGGTAGTGAGTTTAATGCCTCTAAAGGTTCACTCACAAAAAGTTATAACATGAAATGGTCAATCACGTGGAATAAGCATACGGTTTAGAAAGAAAGCTGAGTCGGAAAGTTTCTCTACACCGAGCCACTTCACACCAAACCCACTCTGAATGACTCTGTTTACATCTAAAACGCTGAATTATGCAGGAATGATCACAATTCAGTGGACTTCCCCTTTAAATAGGCAATATAGAAACTGCTGATGCCTCTTTTGAGGTATCCGTTGCTCTAAGCAGAGTTGATGCCTTCCCAAGTGCATGCTGCACTCTGGCTGAACTGCTAATAATAGGGCATTCTGCAGCCGAGAGACTGTTACGCAGTACTTACTGGCTCTCATTATGCATGTGATCAGCCTCAGGCCTCGGTTTAGATGTTGGTCGCATCAGTGCAGTGCCAGCTGCATCTCCCACGTTCTTCTCTGCTGTAGGGCATAAGCTTTTGTTGTTGTTTTTTTTTTTTTTTTCTTGAAAATGTATACTGTTACCCTTAAATAAAATAAATCACATCACCCCAGCCTGCAGTCAGTCTGTGGATGGGTTAACAAAATGGGTCATAGCTTATCAGGGACACTGATGTGAATCACAACTTTCATGAAGCTCCAAACGCTTATTGAATTCCAATAGTGCCAGAAGTGTGTCCAACTCAGTTTTAGAGGGGGACTTCCAAATGGGACACAGAACCAGGGTGGGGGTGCATCTATTAATACTGTCTTCTGACTGTAATACTCTCCCCCTTTTTCGCCTGTAGCGGTTTCAACTCTTATGGGACAACTTTTGGCAAGATACCGGAGTGTGTCTGTGTGGATCTGTTGCATTTACGTTTGCGTTTACGGCATTTAGCAGACGCTCTTGTCCAGAGGGACGTACATCAGTCCTCAAGTCCACATCTGATTGCAAGGGCAACCTCTTAACCAGCTAAGACCTGACAACCAAAATAAACCTGTGAATTTTTAAAAAGCACCTCCCTGTACCTCTGCACGTGTTGGCTGCTGCGATTTTTTGGGGAAAGAGAGGGATTTGACCGAAGAGAAAAATGGATAAGAGGGCCAGCTTACCTTTGTTCATGGCAGTATCACATTTTAATTTACCTTCCCAAATACAGCGAGGAAATAATAAAATGAACTGTCTAGATAGCAAGGTAGAGGCTGATGGATGTTTAAGCATCACCAAACAACTAAAGCACACAAATCAGTAAAGTTTTCTGATTCAGAACTCTCAATATTTCACAGCAGGAATGCACTTTATCACCTGCCACATGTACACATCACATTTTAAGATTTAAGTTCAACTTGTAAAACAGCATTACACAAAGTAAAAAAAAAATAATAATAATCGTACCTGATTGCCTGTTACAAGTAGTTATAAAACTTTTATGTCCATAAAAGTATGATATATGATATAGCACTGTCCACTTACATACAAATGTAAGTGGACAGTGCTATATCATATTGCCACAAAGATAATAGTGCATATTCCATGAGGTTTGTGCATTAAACACCACTATTCATTGTCATTCTTGCCTTTTGACTCTCACTGTAAAAGTTATGTGTACTTACTTTACCTTCAAGCATGTCTCAGCCCGTCAGATTTTAGAGCTGGACCCACCCGTCCCGACTGTCAGGAGGTAAAGCTGGACATTATGTGTAAACAAAGGTAGCCCAAATCTAGGTGGTTCTCTGTGTGTAATATGTCACAACACATTTGATCCAGAATCACATATGAACCGTGTGAAAGCGATAGCTTGGGCTGTAGTTATAAATGTTATAAATTAAGCCAGTGTATTATTTTTGATGGCTGTATTTCTTAGACCCACAGAAGTCCAAATTAATGAGCTTCTGGATATCTGTCAGCAGCAAATAAAATGATCACTCCAGTCATGTCACATCCCATGCTGCAGTTCACCCTCCACACCACTAGGGGAGCTGGCTATCCCAGGATCTAGTGATGAATTTACTTCTTGTTTCAAGCAATATTTCAAGACTGGTTTAGGAAACCACTTTGCGAAGTATTCCTTAGCACGGTGTACTGAGCGTTTGTATTCATTGCCTCTGTCTACTCTGAACTTTGAATCTCTGTGTTTTTGACTCATGCCCCTAACCTTGCCTAGCATAATCCTTTTTCTGGGTATTTTGATTTTTGTTCTGTCTCTTCTGGATTATGTGCCTTGCCTGACCCTTCTGTCTGCTCCCGTATGACTTAGATGTGTCTCTGGCATACAACTTTGGACTGTCTGTTATACCTGTGTGCCTGATCTTGACCTTTTATCTGCAACTGAATCCTTTCTCCAGGTCATCACAAGTCATTCATCACTATCTGAGCCACGTAATGATATGATTCATTCATGTACTGACCAAACTGCTTGCACACCGAACAGTCCATCATAGGGCAATTAAATAATGGTTTAAAATAAACCATCTTTTGATGTCTTTTTTCATTGAAACAGGGGTGACCTTAGCCCCCAATATCAGTTTAATTCAATTACTTGAAATATTTGAGTTTCATCAACCATTACAAAACTGAAACTATAAAATGAAATAATTTACTTAATTACAGAATGACCTAAATTGTTCACACCCCCAATCCCACAGACATGATAATCCTGTTAAGTGTGGATGAATTAAAAGCCAAGACATTTTGCTTTACATCAAATAACAGCAGATGGGTACATTTATCCTGTTTTTTGTAGTGCACCTGCTATGCAGCCCAGCAAACCCCAGCATGAACACTCTCTCTCTCTCTCTCTCTCTCTCTCTCTCTCTCTCTCTCTCTCTCGATGTGTATACGCTCACAGCTTTTGCTGGCTCCTGTTTCGTGCTCATCTTCTGTTACGCTCGCGCATACCTAAGGTGACAGGCGTTAACAGGTGACACCATGATCCTCCAGCTTAGCTGAGGGCTTCAAGTTTAGCAGTTGACACAGTAATAAGTAATAAGTCCCGACACTGCACCAGAAAACAGATCACGTGATAATGTGTTTGTTCTCTCGAATCATGTGCAATTATTTAATTAACGCATTATCTGTGTTCTGCAGTTATGAAAGTTTAGAACTGGTTGGGAGCAGCACAGGGATGGAAAACAGTTGTTGCTTGTTACTTGCCTTATGCCTTACTGAGGAGGATTTGTACTTTCCTTGAGTATTACTGCAACGGATCTGAATCATTTAAGAATATTCTTTATTCTTTATAATATTCTTTATACCTTCAGGGTACTCGACGTATTCTCTTTTTTCTCTTCCCAATCACAGTGCTTTATTAAAGCATGCAAACAAATTCATATCAGTGTAAAATGAAACAGCCCACAGCTACATTTTTAGCAAAAATGGTTGGTAGCAAAAACAACAGAGGATCAACAGAGGATCGCTTTATGGTGCTAAAACCATTTAATCAGGCAAAAATCCTTTTATGCACTCAAAAGGTTCATGAAGTGTTCATAGTTCTTTGTAGAACCATGACCTTTACTGAATAAAGAGACATTTTTTAAGAGTGTAGGTTAATTCACCTCTGTGCAAGGAAAGCTCCGCCCATTAGTCGTTGCATCACATGCACAAAACTGCATCAAACACATATAGCACACAAGAGCACATCTAATTAATGTGCTAAAACAGTTACTTTTTACTTTTACACAGTCGAGTGTGTTTAGAGTTTTAAATCTTTAAAATCAGCCTGCAGGGCTGTCTGAAGGCCACAAATATGAATGAAAAATTAATCTTCAAGGAGGCTACAGACAATATCCATGACTACAAAGAGACTTTCAGCACTTCCATCTGTGTTCCTTCCAGAGTCGTTCATGTTTTCTCACATCAAAAGCCCAGGTTTAATTTGGATATACGCATGTAGATCAGGAGAAGATGTGACGTTTTCAAGTCAGGGGATACAGGAGAGTACATACGGGCCTTATATGAGCTACAAAAGTTCATTGGAGTCACAAAAAGGGCATAAGCCCCAAAACCTTAAAGCCTCTACCTGCAAAACAACACACATAGCACGTAGCAGTCTGTCACTAACTACAGGAGCCTCAACAGTTTCTACACCAGATTTTACAAACTAAACACAAACACCCCTTCAAAATCCACAGCAGCTCTTAGGGCACTGCACTCCAGGGGAGTCTTAAAAGCTCTGAAATAGGTAAACCCTCGTAACAGGACCTGATAGTGTATCACCAAGACTCCTGAAGGCCTGTGCTGAACAACTGGCAGGTGTGTACACCTTTAATCTGTCTCTTACACAATCAGTTGTCCCACTCCAGTCCCAAAGAAACCAACCACATCCACCCTTATTGACTTTAGGCCAGTGGCACTCACACCAGTTGCCATGAAATGCCTTGAAAAACTGGAAATGACCCCAACAGGTCAGTGGACAACACGGTGGTCGTGACTATGTGCTACACTTATAAGCACCTGGACTGCAGTAGAACAAATGTGAGGATGCTCTTCCTGGACTACAGTTCAGCTTTCTGCACAATTCGAGTTAGAAAGCGAAGCTGACAAACCTCCCATCTGTGACTGGATTTTGGACTTTGTCGCTGATAGACCACGAGTGGTGAGGATGGGAGCCAAGGTCTCTGCTAAGCTCACAATTAGCACAGGGCTTTTGCCTCAGGCACAACTTTTACACCCCGTATGGCCACAACTGTGTCTCTACACAGGGACACAACCATCCTGGGCCTCATCAGTGATAAGGACAAGTCAGATTAGAGGGAGCTGGTCAACAATATTGTTGTCTAGGGAGAAGTAAATTACCTCATACTCTACACAGTCTGGCCCCTAGAGAGTGTCCTCACAAATAGCATCGCTGTCTGGTTTGGGAATACTACTCAGTCAGAGAGGAAGACTCTCCAAAAAGTCATAAAGACCGTGGAGAGGATCACTGAAATTGACCTCCCATCTACGAACTCTCTCCACACACAACGCTGTAGAAAAAAAGCACAGAGCGTCCTCAATGACACAAAGCTTACTTTCTGCTCAGGTATAAACACTCAGCATACAGCCTGAAACACTGTAGACTAGGGCATAAATACAAAATTCGACTAGTCGACTTCAGAGGCACAAGTCGACGCCCCCTGAGAGAAGTCGACTAGTCGTGTGTTTTTTCCTCTCTCTGCCCTCGCTTGTGTACACAATACAGTCTCTGCCTCTGATTGGCTGACGCTGACACGCATTCCTTGACTTAACCAATTATTATAGTCGCTTCATAAAAAGGGCGGTACCATTGGCGCAAGTGGAATAAAAACACAAAACCACAACAAGACGAGAGACACGGCAGCACAGGAGACACACACACATCAGATGTGTGGAGGTCCTTCACTCTAGACACACAAACAACACGGAGACCTGCACAACCTGCAAGTCTGTGTTAAAGTACAGTAACAGTACCGGCGTTCTGCACGGCATCTGAAACGGCACCGCTAGCTAACATGGCTAACGCTATCTAACATGGCTAACTCTAGCTAACATGGCTAACGCTAGCTAACATGGCTAACGCTAGCTAACATGGCTAATGCTAGTACTGCAAAGAGTCGTCCAGTCCAGAGGACGCTGAGTGGCGCCGTGGCTCAAACTGTTCCCACTTTCTGTTGTACACTTAAATTTACCAGAAAATTCAAGATATCAGCCTTTGTTTTGTTTAATTGTCATGTTGACTGTTAATATTACAGAGACCTTTAATAAAAGTTGCTCAGTGTTGGACACCTGTGTACTTCCGCTGTGTCTGTGTGACGTCATCAAACGACTAGTCAACTCGACTTCGACTATGTTGACAGATAAGTCGACTTGAAAAAATTTGAAGTCGTTAATGCCCTACTGTAGACTGGACAGTATCATCACACACAAAGCACATTTTTGTAACAGTTTCTTCCCAGTCACAATCAGACTGACAGTAAGACACATAACAAAATGGTAAAATATGTCTTACTTAACCTCACATTTGCAAATGAAAGCAACATTGTTAGTAGTGTGTTATACTGCACATTACTATATATCTGAAGTGACATATTCTTAAAAGAAAGTAACATTGTTTCACAGTGTTTTATAGCATGCATCTCAATGTATCAGTGGGTATTTCATAGCACTTCATAGTGTTTCTTGTTCCTAGATACGGTACTGTACTGTACTGCATGGTACTGTACTACACTATTCTAAGCTTCAGGATTAGTAACTAAATAAGTCTGCCATATAAGGGTTTAAATTTTGACGCAGTACAGGCACAGTTTTCAAGCACTTTATAGTAATATCCACATCTGTAAGGACCGCTCATTTCCACATTTTCTACAGCAGTGCATTTTAGAGCAATCATAGATGCTTTGATCAAATTTAGACGCAAGGAATGTGATGACACACTGAAAAAAAAAACATGTTATTTATTTCTGCAGTTGGACTTCAAAAACTCTCAATCACTGCACATGCCTGTCAGACTGGAGCTCTTTTTTTTCAATTTGTAATTTAATTGAGTGTCTCTGAATAATAGCATAAGATTGCAGATAATCACTGCGTTAGTCTGTGGCCATTTGTGGTCATGCATATCTTACAAATATTCCAGAATTTCACAATACTGATGGATTATTCCTCATTTCAAATGAATTTTAAATTCTGGTACACAACATATACCGTTTCCTAATCTTCTTGTTTCTTGTTTGTATGATGTGTGTCAAGCAAGGTTGTGTTTTTAAACCTCAGAGAGATGTCCCTTAAGAGGCAAGTATTTTTAGCCCTGGCAAGAGCTGAAAAAGTGCCCAGCATCTGTGACTGACATAAGGAAGTTGAGGCTATATAGCATTCTTTCAGTTCTTTCAGGCAAATAAAATGTCAGATTTTCAAGAATCAGTTGTGATTGCAAGTACACTTAAATGATACCACTGAATTATCAGCAAACTCCCACAACAAAGCGACCGTAACCCATTGCATTTTACAGATGGCTCGGTTAGTGAGCTGAGAGCATGTGGGATGCCTATCTGGCTATTTAGAGATAATGCTGAGCAAGAGAAAGTCCTCCCTGCTGCAATGGGCATGAACCTCTCAACTTGCTGGTCTTTAAAGTGCTGTCGGAGTTAGTGCTTTAAAACCAGCAACAAAAGTATGGATATAATGGAGAAGATTGACATGGATAACCAGATGACTGTGTTGCAAGATGCAGCACTGGAGGAGGGAGCACAGAGCACTAATGATGAAGTGGAAGATTTGAGTAACAGGTGATTTGCAATTTGATCAAATTTAGTTTTCCTATTTTAAATGGTTAACTAGTGCCATCTGCCTAGGTGTTTTATATTATTTAGTGCAATTAATCATGCATCACATAGAAAGTATATCCACACATTGTAATGAGTATGTGTAATTTAACATATGCGGGCGTTTGTGTATTTGTCTGTTTGCTGCAAATGTTTATCAACATCCAAATTCCAGTAGATATTCCCAGTCTCATGAAAAATTTTATGTATCTGTGTGGTTTCTCCTCCTTGATTTTGTGTATTCATGTTATTCGATCAAAATAATCTCTTAGCTATGATCTAAAAAGCTACCATGATGAAGTTAGACTGCCAAGCCAGCAGCCAGTCTGAATGATATAATTTCAATAATATTAAAATGCAGTACATAATGAAGTCTACAAGCTTGTTTAGTTTAAAGCAAAAACTACTTTTATTTTATTTCACTTTTTTAGTGGGGTTCAATGGTCAGATTAATCATTTGATCAGATTTTTTGCTGGGACAATAAATGAGGCAATATCAGTAATTGCAGCTTTATGGTTTTCTTACAGTTTGAGAGAGATAGTCCAAGATGAAGCGGTGAAGCCTAAATTGCACTGTCTGATGATGGACCCAGACTTCTCCATGGTGACAGTGCAGAGTGAGGACAGTGGGATTGTCTGGGAGACAGCATCTAGCCGCTGTTCCACCCCTTGGGCTTTAGAATATGGTTCTGCTCCACCTGAACCCTGCTACAGCCTGGTTCTGTCCAATTCGGGAACTCCAAGTTCCAAAACAGCAGGCAAAATTGTCTTTATTATGGATGAGGATCACATGATCAGGAGGAGGAAGAAGAAGCGGAATAAAGTGCAGGAGAAAGTCACAAACCAACCAAGTGAAGTACCGGCAGAACCTGAAAGGCCAGCCATGGTAGAGGTCTCCCTACCCAACACGAGAATGGAGCAAGAAAGTGAGGTAGATGAAAAGAAGGACCCAAAGGAGGAGGGCAACCAGCGCTTGTTCCAGCTGCTCTCTGAAGGGTCAGAGATCCTGGATATCATTGCACCACCAAAAATATTCACAGTGGATGAGGAGGAGAGCAAAGAGCTGGTTGATAACTTGTCATACCTCGAAGAGGCACCTGTCATTAAATCCAAAGACATCACTGAAGAAGCTGAATCATTTGAGGAGACCCAAACCGAGAACTTTCACGTCATCGTCCAGGCAGTACCAGAGCCAGCTCTGCCATCACCAATCAAGCCATCACAAAGGGGAGCCACAAGTGAAGACTACTTTGAAAAGTTCACACTCTTGGACCATCAGGCACCAGCAGGGGCTCAAACAGTAGAAGATTCCCACGAGCCTGAGATCACCATTGAGCAGGCAGCAGATGAGAGTAAAGACAAGTTTGCTGTTGTTCCAAAAACAGAAGTTCAAATTTCAGTTGACTTAGTATCTCTCAGTGGGCTGGAGATCGAAAGTGAACTCGTGGATGAGGTATTTTATGGAGGCGGAAGTGATCCAGACAGGCAAACCATGCCTAGGCATCATGAAAATACAGAAGGTGATCCACTCAAATCGCCCTTAAAGGAAAGTGGATCTGCCTTGTTTGGTAGCCAGGAGTCAATCCTCACTCCGATTTTCCTCCCCGAAGGACCTCCAAAAATCATAGACCCTAACCTGCTAGAGGAGCCCAAAGCCATGGCATTCTTGTATTCCGATTTGTATGCAGAAGCTGTAGGAACCAGGAAGAAGCAGGATGATACGGAGAGCTTGACCTCAGAAAAGTCCTTTCACAGTCAGGAGTCTGATCTAGGTGACAGAGGCTACCTGGAGAAGTTTGTGCTTAAGGATGAAACTCCAGTGACTGAGGTGTTACAATTACCTGACGACCGAAAAGCAGTAAGGGTCAGGATGTGGTCAGAGGACGCGTTTGGTGTTCCACGGCATGCAAAGGATGAGGCTGGTGCACAGGACATGGACGATGAAATCACCGATTTCTTTAGGGACAGTGCTAACTCATCCCCATGTGAACCTATAGAGCTAGATCATGTGAAACCAGAGGAAACAAGAGAGGAGACAAAGCCTCGGCGTGTGGTTTTTCAAGATGAAGCTGCCAAGGTTGACAGGAGGACAACAGAAGCTGAGGATAATGTTTTTCTGCCATTGGAAGAGGACATTGAAATTGCAGAGGCATTTTTACCATTTGACGTTAGCATGGAGCCATCATCAGTGGAAACAAGCTGGGTAACTGTGGACAGCAAATCGGCCATTGCTGAGTATGGTGACAAAACGGCTTTGGGCAAGTCAACCAAGTCAGAAAAGATGAATAGAGCGAAGGCACCTAAAGAACATCTCTCCATCCGACCTCCTCAAACAGTCAAACCCATAACACCATGTCACAAACCTTTCCTGGACTTGACTCCCCTACTTCCAGCAGAGGTAGAGGAGGAGGGACAAGAAGAAATGGAAATCAAACAAGAAAAAGTATTCGTCACCAGTATTTGCTCATCTGCACCTAAAGAGGCTGCAGGGGAAGCATTGGACTATGAGCTAATCACCCAGCAAGAGGCAAGTGAGTATGCTGTGCCCCAGAGGGACTCACCCAGAGGAGGAGAGAGCTCTGACAGTGGGGGCTTCACTATGGTGGAATATCCAAGTCAGCTGGACAACCTGCATGACACTGTTGAGGCAGATTATGAGATTGTAGATGCTCCAGTCTCATAATTTTACATTTGCAGTTGATAAGAGTCTTATGAATGCTCCTCATCTGTATCCATTCACACATGCATGTTTTGGATGGATGATACAAAGTGAACCCAGTTTACCTCTGTATTTAGCTTGTAAAAATACAGCACTCTATCTCTGTACGAGGACGTCAGTGAACTTTTATACCATAGCTGTACCATAAACCAAATCCTGACACTGTCACTTTCTGAATGTTCCACTTAAAACACATCTATACCTCGGTTCTGGCTCAGAGTAGATGAGCACTGTAAAGTCTGTTCCAGCACACACATACTGCCAGAACAATTTTGCCTACTTCTGTTATTACATAAATCACCCATTTACCTAATAATAGAAGTATAGCATTGAAAGAGGCAGTATAATGCAGCTGTGTAATGCAGTAGTTTCATAAATGCACGATATAGCTAGTCATACAAATTGTAAAAGATGTTTCGGTGGTTAATTAGATTAATATCACATTGAAAATATGTTGGGAAAAAGTCTAACAAAAACTTATCAGTATTTTTTAAAAGAGTTATTATTTTTGTCACCGTTATCAGCAACCCTTAATTTTTTTATGAGCAAAATACAATGCTTGCTCCTATTTATATTTAACTTTTTTAGGTCTCCCTTGTGTGTTCAGGGACTCATAAATAGTTATTCTTGACTTTTACTGGGCTACAAATATGAGGTGGTTTGGACTCATGAACATAGGGAACATTAGAGCAAACACTCATGAAAAAAGACAAACATTTGTTGATCTTCCTTATTCAGACAAAGGCTGCAAAAAAGTAGCAACATGCCTAAAAAGGCCGATATTACATAAATCACTCTTAGGGCAATCATGAAGAAGTTTAAAACAAGTGAAGCTGTAGTGAACCTAACTGGAGAAGGACGTATGTTTATTTTGCCCCCAAGTAAAGTGATGAAAATTCTGAAAAATTCACGTATGATTGGAGATGGTTGCGGATGGTATCATTTTGGGGTTATCAAGTCTCCTAAACTATGGGCCCTCCTTGCCAACATATCGTTTGGAAGAGATGACAGTGGCCTTTTCTTTCATCTAACTACAAATACAAGCACCTGGACTTCGCAAGACAGTACTGGTACTTTGACTAGAACTGGGTTCTATAGTCAGACGAGGCAAAAAAGATTTTTAATCAAAAGGTGTCAAGGTGAGTTTCTTAAATTACAAAAACATTTTTGGGTCTGCTCATCCTCCAAAGGCCCTGGGAACCTTGTTAGAACGCCACCATGGATTCCATTAAGTAGCAAAAAGGAACATCTGCCAAAAACGTTGACTAGGTTAGGTTCCAGCAGGAGAATCATCTGTAAAACACACACAAAACATGATTCATTTACAACAGAACCAAGATTTTGACATGGCCAGCACAGGCTCTGACCTAAACACCTTGGAAAAGCAATGAAGTTAGCTGAAGTGAGAAGACCTAGGTTCATGGAGGACTGTGACTCATAGAGAGGGAGTCTCAGATAGCTTTTTCTGTATTCCCTCATGTCACTATAGGAGAAGAGATTTTGCTGTTGCAAAGGGTATACAAGGGCAATCGTAATACTGTGATTAATTTTTTCATGACCTTGTCACCCATCTTCGCTTGTGGTGCCAAAAAATCAGTAACCGGCCATAACCATCAATAACCAACCATGACTGACAAATGTATGTCATTGTGGCATCAACATGGGCTCTGAGCATGGGTACATAACAAACAAAAACAGAAATGACTACATGTCACCCATGTCCTGATCATCCTCTCTGAAACATAGGCATTCTCGCTTGGCTAATATTACATCAATATTATCAGAGCCTCCTCTATATAAAATACCCAGTAGCTGAGAGTGTTTGCCTGCCTCTGTGTGTGTGTGTGTGTGTGTTCATGGTCTGGATGTTGTATATGGCCTTAGGAAATTGTGACGGAACCAGATGTGTCAGGGTCTTTGTCCTGTAAATGTTCATTTCACTTCAGACGCTAACATGTATTCGAATATCAACACATTAATTTATAAGGCGAATATCTACAGTCACATACGAAAATGGGGGTAGCCCATGACAAAATGACATGTTTGGTTGATGTTCTAAATAAATAAGAGCACATCCTCAACAGGGAACACATTTCTGCATATTGAAAAAAAAAAAAAAACAATTACTGTTTATTTGCTGAATTTAACAGATTTGGAGGATAGAAAACATAAAATATTGTCTGTGCAAAAGTTACAGCATATATACTAAAGGTTTTATTTTTGAAGTATGTGAAACATAGCAAATAAAATCATGCACTCGAAGACATTAAAATGCCATATTTAACTGTGCTCTCTGTAAAAATTAAAATTAAAACTTTAATTAGGAGTTTTACAAGGCATGCCATTTGTGTTGTTTTGCATACGACTGTATATTTTCTATCTCAAAGACTATTGTACAGGCTTTAGCTCACAATTATATGTATTTCTTGAAATACAATTAAAATAGCATTCCAACATGGGACATCACGCCTCCCTGGAATTGTCTGAAATAATTCGTTGCTGCTCTGGATTTGGGTCACTACATCCAAACTGTGTAAGCATAGGAATTTACACATGCACGACAAATTGTGTTAGTGTGTGGATGAGAGAGAGAGAGAGATAGTGAGACTATGTATTGCCTAAGAGCATGGGGCTATGTGTAAATCTAAACTTTGTTTCAGAGAGGTGTTAAAGAAGGAGGTGTAGACTTTGAAAGGTTATATATATTAGCCTTGTTAGTATTGCAATGAATTTCCTAAGCAGCAGTTCCCTTCATACTCTTTTCTGTATTTCTGTAAAGTTTTTAAACATACCCTTTCAAAAAAAGGCCAACCGAAAAGCATTTGGATCATTTGAATGATGAAACAATATAATTAAACGTTATATTTAAAACAGAAAACAGAACATCAATGCACTCTGTTTACCTGAACAGCGGGAATTGAGTTTGACAAATCAAGTGGTTTATCTTTAACCCTTTAGGCCCTATTTTACATAAATTTATGACAAAACCTGCACAAATTTACTATTTGGGCTACCTAAGATACAGCGTTTTCATTTGTAAGTCTGAAATTGGCATTTTGTTTCACTTGGCACTTAAATCAGTAAAGCAGTAAACTGACAATGAGAAGAAGGAAAGATTTTAAGAGATTTAGAACTTCAATGCCTTTGTCATCACCATCAGAGGCACTCAGAATGTGTGTGTGTGTGTGGGGTGGGGGGGGGGCATTGGCGGGGGTCTGGGGGTCATGCTATGAATGTGACACAATTTATCACCAACAATGACTTTATGGGTGCATTTTACTTTTTATTTTGTGTATTCTTTTTTTATTTAGTTTCAGATGTAACACAACATTTCCACTGGAGAAAAATGGAAATTTTGGGGGAAATTTTGACTTACTTTCCGCTTCTTTGTAAAGAATTTTCTTATTTCCATTGTGTCTTGGGAGGGAGCAGATATTGCAAACAATTGTTCATCAACCAAGAATACCCTAGGTTTACTGTTTAAGCAGTCTAAATAAGGCAAAGCGGTTTCCAAACTTTTTTTCTGCACACAATGGAGCTGACGTTACCTGCTCCAGTTTCGAGCAGCCTGTCTGTGCACTGACGATTCACTTCACTTGCATGCGGTGAGTTGGAAGCAAACCCGGAGCGGTTTGCCAGTGGTATGTGTATTCTCCTATTGATTAAGTGGAATGGATTCTTTCACAACAGCGCTGGGTGAACTAATATTTTATGTTAAATGTGTGTGGGGGGGGTCCAAACGAATAATTATGAAATTATGGCGGCAACGCCCATGTTCATCACTGTTATGTAGGTCAGTACAAATACCATCAGAGTCATGCGTTCCCTCATCTGATCCTTAACTTACAGTAAATTGTAGCATTTCTCTCAACATCTTTTTGAACAGGGATGTATACATGTGTAAAACTGTCAAAAACTAGGATATTTTCATTTAAAAACTCATTAGGAGTTGTGTAAACATAAGTGTTTTTTAAAAAAAAAAAAAAAATCAGATACTTGTTCAGAGTCTAAGAAATGCTGTTTGAGCTGACACAGAAAGTAGTACACAGCCACTGAAAAAATGTGCAACAATATAGTATGCAAAGATTGGAATGTATTCATTCAAACTCGTACCATTTTTCCCTCCCAGACCAAACAGAGGACAAGCAAAACAGAACAAAATGAAATTTCAAGAGGAATTCAGGAACTCACCATTAGGGCAAGCAGGAACCTCCACTTTTTTCCTACAAGTGAATAAACACATTTTAAATGTTTCCGTGAAATAGATCTATTTTTTAATATTTTAAACTTTGTTACACATTTTTGCAAACAGATTTAGTTTTATATCTCAGATTTAAATTGAATTGTCAGTAATACAACAGAAAACACTTTTATATTTTGAGCAAAAAACACATCAGTGCACACAGCAGGAATGGAGCTTGAGGCCATGTCCACATGTACACGGGTGTTTCTGAAAAAAGAGGTTTTTCCTATGCGTTTTTGTCTTTTGGCCACACATAAATGGCATTTTGGGTCACTGTGAAAATTGAGTTTTTTGAAAACTCCGGCCAAAGTGGCAATTTTTGTGAACCAGAAAAACAAAGATTTTGAAAAACGGACCGCTTCGCACAATGCTGTGCGCCACTCATTTGACGTCACAGTATACATCGCGTACACATTAGGTTACCATGTAAAATGCCAAGTACTACTGCTCTCAACCATGTTTATACTAGGGGTGTCGAATTAACGCGTTCATTTCGATCAATTAATCATAAAAAAAGCACGAGTTAAAAAAACCCGGTTCGGTGTTCTGTCAAAACCTGCTACCCATCGAGATGTGCTACCGTGCCATTCTGCACATTCTTGGGATTCTGTGCTATCTAGCAGTAGGGAAGCTGGCTTATCTGTGCTATCTTGCGGTGGACACTGGTTTATGTGTGCTGGCTTGCGTTGGGTCACTGGTTTATGGTGATTAATATCTTAAGAGCTCTTTTAATATGAGTGTCTCTGGGGTCTGTGTCTTGGCACTCATTATGTAAGCAATTTCCTCCAGAATCAATAAAGTTTTCTGATTCTAAAATGCCGTTTTCTGCAGTTTGCAGAATGCTATCTGAAGCTGGGAAACATCAGCACTGTCCAGAATCACCACAGGCTGTAAGCATGGCACAATCTGAAGTAGCCTGTTTCCTGCTTCAACAGTAGCATTTCTCAGTGTTAGAACCTGACTGTAAAAACTGGCTCTGTGCACCTCTAAAGATATATAACTGTCTATCTAGGCTCTTCTCATTTAAATAAAATACATTTATCTCTGGTTATGCATATTATTTGCCTATTTCCAATCATTATCAGTGTTATAAACTGTGTAAACTTAAAGGTAGAATTGATTGATGCCCCCCTCTGAGGCTTCTGATTTGTCACCACTGCTATATGGTTTAAGGTTATATACCTGCAGCTTTGGCATGCTTTTGTCAGTGTTTTTTATTATTGTGTGTGGACGGAGATATTTTTGAAAATGTGCTCGTGTGGACACACGATTAAAAAAAACAACAAAAACTGAAAATCTCTTGTTTTCAGAAATACCTTCCAATTCAGGGAAAACTTTAGATGCACAAAGACATTGCCCTCTATCAACAGAGAGCAGAAAAGCAGGAACCTTGTTAATAGCCATGAATCAGGTAACCTTGGCAGTTAACATACAGCCATCCATTCAATCAGGAAACAGGTCTCAAAATCTATACCTCATTTAAATCAATTTCCTTATCCAAGGACACACAGCAGTTTGACACATTACAACACTGATTACAACACTGAAGACTTCCCCAGAGGAATTGAGTGCAGCCTCACACAATGCTGCAAGAGAAAATCAGGCTGGAAAACTTATGCCTTTTTCCAATCCTGAAGAAGACTTGGAAGGTCTCAAACTCCAAACTCTAATGCTGTTTTAGGGCTCCCCCCTGAGGGCACCCCTCGCCACTACTCATGTTGCACAAATAGGAAGTGGAAGGACAAGCAGAACCAGGCGTAGCCATAATTACAGAAAGCTTGATGACCACCACTCATATAGGATGAAGAGGCACGAACACAGCCACAGTTTCAGAACTAAGCCCAATCAGGGACACTGTGAAAAATCTCAAAGGAATCCCAAAAGGTTCTGAGGTCAGTTAGTGAATCTCCAGCCCAGGCAAGGGGGGAAATGAAACAAACAAATCAAAACAACAGAGGTTAAAATGCAAGGATTACTCAACCAATCTAAATGTCAGACATCATTTGTGGGGGTCTCAAAAAGATCACTTCTTTATTGGCCATGAATCAACACAATTCCTACACAGATGTTCCCTAAATAGGAAACCAGACTAGCTTCCACCGTATAATTCACAAACACTGATTCAGGAAGCCACACAATTCTCAGGACACCAGAAAAGTTGTCCATATGGTAATTATGAGGATATGACCTTGACGTGCATCAGGTGCATCTAGCCAGAAACCCAACCCTTTATTAACCCTTCTTTGTTCTCTGGGTTTGATGATGTATTTCCTCCTTTCCATCAAGAGCCATCTATTCTCAGGATAGGTGATGTCACATCCGTGCTGCCTCTGCCACACCCCCAGCGGAGTCCGTCACCGGAATTCTGACTTGGGGTTTCTTGATTTGGATTGCTAGGCGCTCGCTAGTTATATCAGCTGTGTTTCGTTATCATTGAGTTAAGCCTTGTTTAGTTTTGATTGTTTGTGTTCTCCTATTTGTTTCTCCCCCCTTATGTCTTCTCTGTATTTGAACATCCGTTCTTCATACCTCTAAAGCCGGACTCAAATCAACGTCTGCTTTTAAACCAAGTTACTGCCAGCTAAGTTAGACACATTAACTAACCCTGTCAAAAAGAAAAAGACACACAGTAAATACACAGTAAAAAAAAAAACATGGACAAGAGATAAGATGCCATGTTTTTTTATTGTATATATAGGAAAGAATATGCAAACAATAAGCATGAGGACTAGTTAGTCCCCTAGGTGCTCCTTGAAGATGTGGGTCTCCAGACCATGCTTGAAGACAGTGTGGGACTCCACAGATCGGAAGAGGAAGTTCATTCCAAGGCCAAAAAAGTCTTGATGCATGTCTTCCTCTTCTTCTGAGCAACAGCGGTTCAAGACGATCAAGGCTTGATGCTCTGAGAGGATAAGAAATGACACACTGCTTGGTCAGTGTTGATATGTAAGGAAGGGCAAGTCCATTCTTGACCTTGAAGGCAAGAGTTAAGGCTTTGAACTTAATGCGAGCGGCCACAGGGAGCCCATGCAGGCTCCGCAGTAGAGGCGTGGTGTGTGAGAATTTCGGAACATTGAAGACTAGTCTTGCAGCTGCATTCTAAATCAGCTGAAGTGGTCTTGTTGCCTTCAGTGGAAGTCCAGCCAGCAGTAAGTTGCAGTAGTTTAGAGATGACCAGAGCATGCCAAGGCAGCAGGTATATAACTTTAAACCGTGTAGCATTGGTGACCAATCAGAAGCCTTGGAGGGGGGCATCATTACCAGAGACATTACCATTACCAGAGTGTCTGTGTTGCCTTGTCAAAAAATTCTACCTTTAAGTTTATACAGTTCATAACACTGATAATGATGGGAGTAACTGCGTAGCTTCAGTAGTGAGAAAGAGTTGGATTCTTCTGATATTGTAATGAAGGTGTGTGCATGTCCTGGAGAGGTGATCAACATGAGACGAGAGAGACAGTTCATCTGGTTTGACAACTAGATCACATGCAAAGATGAATATATATTACCGAGCACATAAATCTCTGAGTTTAAATTCTTTAAACACAGATTTAAGACATAAACATGGAACATCTACAAATTATAACATAAATGTGTCATATCTGTGCCGCCTCCAGCTGATACAGTAGTCCAGTGTTTGATCTCCCTCATACATCTCCCTAAAGACCAGTCTGTTCTGTTCACCTATTGGCTCTCCAAACTGGGAAGGCTACACTCCCCTCTCAAGGAGTAGAGTAAGAGGTGCCCTCTCAGTTCCAGTCTAGTGGGCTTTGATGTTGCCCTCTCTATCTCCCTGTATTTCCAGTGTTAACTAGCGAAGCGGAACCACTCACTGGCTGGACGTTTCTCCGTGGCTGCTGCATGATGCAGAGCTTCTGTTACCCCTGGGTTCCTTCTTTACTCAGAGCACGGAGTAGAAAAAGAGTATTGGGTCTGGCTCACTTTTGGAGTGGCATCTTTGAGGCACTTAGTGAGTGTGGCCCTTATCCTGTGTCCTCAGTTCAGACACGGCTTATCTCTCAAAGACTGTTTGAACCTTTGTTTGGATTAAAAACCATTTGTGTTCTGCACTCCTGCATTTATGTCCTCTTTCCCCTAGCCACAAACCATGACAAAATGTCTGTTCAGTAGTTAAGCTACTAAACCTCAGGACCCATAGGTGAGTCCCTCTTTGTCCAGGTGTGTTGCAGACAAAGAATCGTGGCCTCCCTTGAGCGCATCTACTTTATAGGACACAGGAGAGCATAGGGGGGCTAGTGACCTGCTTTTAGTACCTTAAGGACAGTTTTTGAAATTTTATTTGGTCCACCTGACCGTGGTTTGGTTTCAACAGAATAGACTCTAGTCATTTAATCAGATCCTCAGCTGCCTGCTTCGTGATTATGGGAAATACAATAAGAAGCTGAGAGTCCTTGTGGATTTTTCCTTCCTCATCCTTTGATGATGACCTGCAGTGAAAAGTGTAACGAATTCAATGTCCCCACTGACCTGGAATTCTCAAGAGATTATTATTTAACAACACTGTGAACAGGCACCACAGACAAGATGTGGAGCTTGGGGGGTTGCACTTTAGGTAGACAGTACAGTTTCACAGACACAGGGGGGCACATGTTTGCTTCTGGGGTGCCAGGTGTGCTGGCTGGTAAATAAAAGCCATGAGCAAGAGTTGGGTGGGAGGAATGAGCTCTCTGTGAGAAGGGACCGACTCTGGGCTCCAGGCCTGCAGAATCTATCACCAATCAACTTCATTATGGATTTTTTTTAAGTCTCCCTATTTGGGTTTATGTTGGATGCACATTTTGTTTTTGTTTGTTTATTTCTTTTGGAGATTTCTCCATTTAATAAATATTGGAGGGGTGTTGGAGAGGTAACTCAGTCTATGAAAGACACAGTTTGTGCTGGTCTGGGGCCTGTTTCAGAAAGCAGGTTTAGTGAAAACTCAGTTATTTGTCTCCGAGTTGAAGGAAACCCAGAGTTTCCCGTTTCAGAAAGCCAGTTCAGCCTAACTCTGAGTCAGTTACTGTGGCAACGATCAAACCTGCTTGCTTGCAGGTTTTATTCCAGTAACCCAGAGTTTCGCCACTTTAACTCAGCCTTCAAACTAAAGAACGTAAGTGCTCAGACATGGCGTGCCCTTTCCTTGATAAACCCATTGACATCGAAGCACAAATTATCTGCAGAAATCTTTGTCGGGAGAGGGCAATCAGACCCCGGCTGGATGTTTTATCATTACCGGATAATTTTCTGTTAGAGCGTTTGTTTTTCTTCACAATCTACCACGTTATCACAAGCATTTGGGTTAGGGGATTCAGGTGGATCTGGCTTCCTAACAGTGTGGGGGCTTGAGAATGTGTGGTCTTTGTTCAGTTTGGTAGCTTTTGTTTGTGACACTTTGTGTTGAATAACATTAGCTGCATTTGTTGGTGTTTTGTGTGTGGTAGCATTAGCATTAGTAGAGTTTGTGGGTGTCTTTGTTGGTTGTTTTGGCGTAAGGATACCGTAATTTTATTTCTGTTTATTTCATCATTTACGTTTTGTAGTTTGGACAGTATTTTGTAGTGAAAATGTCTGACTTCAATGCAGAGGATTTTGTTACACAGGAAGTGACCCTCTTTAGTTGAGCTTTGTGAGGCAGAGGTTTCACTAGATGCTAAGAAAAATTAAATCATAAATGTGCTGCTATTGTGTATGGGTGTTGCTGACTGCTGGCCTACCAACTGGCTGATGTCCATTCCCAGCGTGCTTCAAGCAAGCAAGCAAGTAAGCAAGTTTATTTGTATAGCACAATTCATACACAAGGCAATTCAAAGTGCTTTACAGAATTAAAACAAATTAAAGTACAGGGTACAATTGAAACAATTAAGATTAAAATTTAAGAATAAAAACAGAGTAGTGCAGATAAGAGAAACACTTTCAGTTGTAAGAATAAAAACAGAGTAGTGCAGATAAGAGAGACACTTTCAGTTGTCATAAGCACAGCTAAA
>JBBIGA010136189.1:0-21226 GCA_037576975.1 Alestes dentex | reverse complement strand
ACACAGTTTGGGGAAGAACCTTTTCTATTCCAGCATGACTGTGCCCCAGTGCACAAAGCAAGCTCCATAAAGACATGATTGGATGAGTTGGGTGTGGAAGAACTTGACTGGCCCGCACAGAGCCCTGACCTCAACCCCATCCAACACCTTTGGGACGTAGTGGAATGGAGATTGTGAGCCAGCCCTTCTAGTCCAACTTCAGTGCCTTCAGAATGCTCTATAGAATGAATGGGCACAAATTCCCACAGAAACATTCTAACATCTTGTGGAAAGCCTTCCAAAAAGAGTGGAAGCTGTTATAGCTGCAAAGGGGGACCAACTCCATATTAAAGTTTATGTATTTGAATGCAATGTCATTAAAGTCCCTGTTGGTATAATGGCCAGGCATCCCAATACTTTTGTCCATATAGTGTATATGTGCCTACAAGTGCAACATGATTCACTTGTAGGTTGTCTGGATAAGTGGATAAACTGAACAGGTTAAATGCACAACTGCAATGCAGTGCCAAGTAGACAGAATTACCAAAAATGAAAATTGTTTTTCAGGCATCAGTACTTCACAATATGACAAGAGTAGTACTTTTTGCTGGTTAAAATCTAAAAACGCTACTGTTTCACTGTCACATCGGTCATTTACTGGACCTGTGCACTTAATTTTTTTAAAAGGCCTTTCTATTACATGAGTAAACTCCAGTCTTACGCCAGTCTTATGTGCCCTTCCTGTAACTGCTGCTATGTTCATACAGACGCTCTTAGTAATACTAGCCTCCCCTCTGACCTGGGTGTGGTGGTCATACCTCATGGTTAAAGCTGGTTAGGTAATCTCTATAATGCAATAAGCAGTCAGTGGTGATATGTGATAATCATGTTGAAATCAAAGTAGAAAGTGTGTGCTTTTTATGTGTGTAGGAGCTCTGTGAGATATTACAGGCTTTTTTTCTGCTAGGGAAGTCTGTCAGGACGGGCAGCATAATGAGATGAAACACAATAGACATAATAAAAATACTATAGACACAACAAACAGAGGTCAGGACTAAAATAGTCCTATAAAGTAATGCCACATTTCACTATGCTGACTGATTTTCAGACATGAAAGGCAAAAGCAGACTTTTCCAGCTCAGGTCAGGTGGTTATGACCATGAGAAGAATTTTCTCTAATGATGTGGTGTTAAAGTTACGAGGGCAGTATGTCATCAAACTAGATATGCACTGCAGTAATTTACCCAGTAAAGCTAAACAATAAAAATTACCATGTGGGTTTTTGGCATTGGTCCAGTTACAAACTGCAAAGCAGCATGATGAACTACATGCAGATTCTTCCAAAGAAATGAAGATGAATGCACGTAAATGACACCACCATAATCTAATACTGTCAAGGTACTTTGGACTAATATCTGACAGGCAGTAAAGGGAATTTAAAAAAGTGAATATGATATCCCAGGGCTTTTTCACATCTGAAGGTCTGTAAGAAGGTTTATGTTTTTTGCTACACTGGATCCAGATAGTTTTGGTTTCACACAGCAATTTTGCAAGCGTACTGAAGAATTTTAGTTCTTAATGAACAGCTTAATTTTGTTGCCACTATACTATATTGCTACTAGAATTATTACTAATTATTAGGATTTAGGATTAGGATTTTTTTATTCTGACTTTTGATTTATTCATTGGATGACTGATAACTCGTCTAGTTCTTTTTCTTCAATAGCCTGCCTCAACTGTAATTAGTCTGAGAGTAAAACCATTTTTTTTCAACTGCAAACTAATCAAACCATAGTTCAGTTGATCTGGCCTGAAACCAGATTAACTGGTGGGAGCAAATTTTGGTCCTTTGGCCCATATTGTGGTTAATAGCATCTTTCACACCTGCTGTTTTGGCTCAAAACAACCAAGGTAGGGGTGAATTTACAAAAAAATTTTCAATCAATATGGACGCCAACAGTGAGCTTGTCACCATCCAAATGCAAGGTTGTTTTTAAGAGCTAACCTTCTCTAGATGAGTGCTATCTTGTGTTGATACTGTACAAGCAGTGACAGATGAACGCAAACATGTAAAAGTATAAAATCAATTTTAATTTAACAAGAATCTGCAATGGGGCGGCACGGTGGCGCAGGGGTTAGCGCTGTTGCCTGACAGCAAGAAGGTCCTGGGTTTGACTCCCAGGTTGGGCGTAGGGTCTTTCTGTGTGGAGTTTGCATGTTCTCCCCATGACCGTGTGGGTTTCCTCCGGGAGCTCCGGTTTCCGCCCACCACCAAAAATATGCCAGCATTGGGGATACGTCAGTTGAGCCCACTAAATAGCCCCTAGGTGTGAATGTGAGTGTGAATGCTTGTCTGTCTCTGTATGTGGCCCTGTGACGTGCTGGTGACTGTCCAGGGTGTACCCCACCTTCGCCCATAGCAGCTGGGATCGGCTTTTGTCCGTATAGTGTATATGTTTGAGTCTTTGCAGGAATCCCTTACTTTGGATAAATCAACAGAAACACAAGGTATTTAATCATCTAGCGAAGTAAAAATATCATTTGTGACTGATGAGGCTGCAGTTATAGCACTAACTTAAAATCTTATAATAAATTATAAATAGCAGACAAAAATTGCTTTAGCTGTAATGGACAGTCTGAAAAAAGGGAGATAATTATCCTGGAGAGAGGGATCTCCATACTTTAATAAGGCAAGGACAAACGCTGACTTCCAGTACTGAACCACAGCTTAGATTGAGGTGATGTGTCAGGCAGTCAGATCTGCAGCTGTTTTTAGAAAGTAAGGCTCAGGTTTGGTCTGGACCAGCAAATGTTTCACAAACAGGACATGACAGAGCTTTGTAAACTTAAGTGTGTGAAATGGGGAAAAATGAACCCTATTTCTAGGGCAACTTGATGTGGTGGTCTTTATCATCCCCAGAGAGCTTAGACTGTCTGGTTAAGCCTGCATTGAAAAAAAATACTTTATTCAAAAGCATCTGCTATGTTATATTTACCTTTAAAACTCTGGAAGAGTAAAGGGGGTCATACAACTTGAAAAATGTATTGGGATCATTAAGGTTTTCATTTTTTGAAGTTAAAGTAGTGATCACTTTGGGGCAGCTGGTGGTTAGGGCATTGACTCTGTAATTAGAAGGGGTTGGGTTTGAGTCCCAGCTGCTAGTATTATCACAGAGTTACAATTGAGCAAGGTACCATCCCCACTCACTGCTCCCTGGGCGTCCCTCATTGGTGGCAGCCCCCTGCTTCACTTGATGAATGGGTTAAATGCTGAGAGAGAATTTCACACTGTTCACACTGTGTGCTGTGGTGTGTTCACATGTGACTATAAGGGGCCACTTTACTTTTTGCATTTTTAACAATTTAGTGTATTTGTTTATCAATGCTGTACAGTGTACTCAGTCCTTGTCATCATTATTTCTTTTAGTAATGGCCCATACTTTATTGTAATACTTATTTTAACCCACAAACATCCATTCAAAGGTTCTTCAAGGACCAATTCTGTTTACATCAACTAACAGACATCTGTGTTTAGTAGTGTAACACTGAGTGATGGGGAGAAAGGGGCCAACCTACCGAGCCAAAGAGGTCAGTGAGGGCAACTATGCTGCCTTGGACCCCACAGAGGACTGAGGCTGTTCATAAATGTAAACAAACTGCCTGTATTAACAGCCTGATAAAACACAGCCAATACAATATACACATCATTTTTAGCAGGAGAGTCTATTATTAAAATGATATAAAACTTATTATTTATTTATTAAAAATTGTTATTTATCTATTATTGATCTGTCTTTACCCTCCGGGGGGCTGGAGTCCCAGCCTCGCGCCCGTAGGCCCCAGCATAGGCTCCAGGTACCCGCAACCATAGTTACAGAAAATTAAGAAATGAATGAATAATCTCTTTAAAGACTCTAAACATAGCTGAAAATTTCATTCAAATATCCTTCCATTCAAAAATGCATGTAAAAAATGCATGTAAAAAATATTTTCGAATACTTATAGTAACATTTAAAGTATTATAATAGATAGATTAAATTTTTTAGATGCATAATGTAAAGGCTCTATACAGTCCCCTATTAAGGTTTTTTAGATCCCAAGGACTAAACAATGAACACAGTATATGAGATTTTTAACGGTCCTTAGAGTGCGTTCACCTGGAGTTTTAGACCTGATTGATGTCAAAAAGGAAGCACATTAATATTAATATTTTGGCAAATGAAGCAGAGGTAGAGCAATTATGAGCTGTGAAATATGGTTGCCTGCCCAGCAAGCTGCCCAAAACTCTTTATGGGTCAGGTGAGTCACACACTCGTGTGTATTCAGCTACGTTTAATTAATCGAGGCTCCTCTGGGTTTTCTTCAGCATTTTCGGGTCAGCCCATGGAAACGGAGTGACATTTGCTGTGTTTCACTCTGCTGAAGTCAGTGCACTTGCATGTGGCTAACTAGGACAAAAATAATGCCCTCTTCCCATTTTTATGAATAAATATAAACTAACAGTGTTGTGATACTGGTTTACTGCTCAGAAAAACAAGTACAGTCCTCAATAGCACATGACCTCACTAAACACATAGTAAAACATTCTGGCTGCTTCATTGGTACTTCCTGTCTCTACAGACATTTATATGCATAACATACACATATTCTCAAACATGTAGATATTATGAAAATGTATTTTTGTCTTTTTTGTGTTCTTTACATTGATTCTTTTCATATTGATGTTTAACATTAAATTATTTCACTCACAGTTTTCATTTTCATGATCCATCATTTTGTAATTACAGTGCTATGACCCTGCCATGAAAGACAGGACATTTCATGGGCAATTATCCATGTTAAAGTTTCTTTAATGACTATAATCTACTATACAGTAATGCCCATCTGGGCACCCCTGGCCAAAGGACATATTTTGTGGAGAACACAGCTCCATGCATGTTAATGCACAGTAAGCGATCATTTGCTGAGTTGTATGCATATGCCATGTTTGGTTCCTGTAGAGGATGTGTGAATACTTATTTCTGCTTTGAAAATCAACAAAACATGCCATTTGACCAGAATATCTGACCCATTCTGGTGCATGGCTGAAGAAAACAAACAGTCTACTGGATACTGTTACACATCTCAAAGAACAAGACCTTATAAAGTCAAGAAGAAGGTCTAGAAATGAGAAATCAATGAAGGTCTATAAGACATACTTTTAGGGCAGTTTTACATTTATTGCATTTAGCAGACACTTTTATCCATAGCGACTTCCATTCCCTAACTACAGGGGACTGTCTCCCTGGAGCAACTTGGGGTTAAGGGTCTTGCTCAATGATGGTATGCTAAAGGTAGGATTTGAACCCAGGCCCTCTTAGTCCAGAGGCAAGTATCCTACCCACTAGGCTGTAGGTGGGAGTCCAGCACAGTTTCCCTGCTCAAACACACCTGGAGTGTCTAAAGAGGGGAACTACCAAACTGTGCTGGACATAAACCTTTTGATTCTAGGGAACATGTGCTGTTGGACTATTTATCTACTACCACCACTGTATGAAATTATACTGGTATACTAAGCATTCAAATGTTCCTGGATACACTTCAAGTGATTAAATTAAATTCTGTATTATACGCTCGATTTTACAACCAGTGGATCAAGTGTAAAGTGTTCAATTTGTCACACGTGAACACACCATGGCACGTCACACATTATGAACAGTATGAAATAATTTTCTACATTAAACACATTCACCAAGTGAAGCAGTGGGCAGTCAGTAATGCAGCATCCAGGGAGCAGTGGGTGGGAATGATACCTTGCTAAAGGGTACATCAGTGGTGCCACTGGCAGTCCTGGGATTTGAACCTGCATCCTTGTGATCACAGAGGCAACTTCCTAACCACCAGGCCACTAGCAGGTGTCTACAAACTTTTGGACATATTCTGTATGTCTCAGCCAGGCTGGACCTCTGTGTAGGCATGTGGCTGAAGTATATTAAGTTATTGTAGCTCCTTAAGAGTCAAGGGTGTACAGTTGCTTGAGTAGTGATGTAAGGGGTCCAATAAAAGCATTATTGCTTCACTAGCAGTGTTGGAAGCGAAGATCTGGGAGCTTTCTAATAACATTCTAGTAAATATTTGGGGAAATATCACAGCAGTACAAAAGCATGTTCTGAAGGATCTGCACTGGATGAAAAGGAGCCACAAGCCAAGGTCACATTTCGGACCCAGCACGACGTCTCAACGGAAATGTTCAATTAAATGTCATCTCATCACGTCGTCGTATTAAAGATGCTATCTGTGACCTGTTTGACATCTGATCAAAGCTAGATTGTGCTGTACTCTCCTCACAAGAGCAGAGCATGCAGGGTTGCGTGTGGCAGCAGGAACAGACAAGGGAATGTGTTCACCCTTTTAACCTGAAGGTGATTCATTCATGCTGCAGTGTTCCTCCAGTTCCAGCACAGCTGATTCAGCCAGTGTCAGGCTTGATAACACAGGTCAGCTCCTAGTGTGCAATATTTCATCATTCTCTTCATGCTATCCTTCCATTCCCATCAGGTTGTTTTTGTTCAGTCAATGAAAGAAAAAGCTCCTCTATTTCTATACACTAGCATGTTGCTTGCTATCATACACTTTTGAAAACATGAGCTCACTACTGACTACATCATGATGTTGAAATTGAAAGCCTAAAACACTTTTCCCTTCTCCTACAAAGTTGCCAGACTGGAAATAAAGTGGTTTTCTTACAACAGCAACTTCCAGATATGAGGATGTGTAATAAATATAATGTAATAAAAGTGCAATACAGGTTTTCAGAGAATTCCGTAATCCTTGTTTCTCATTCTGTAAGCTCTGTGTTTTTTTTTTTTTTTAATATCCCAACAGTTCAGACTTTTTTACAGGATTTCATTTTGAAATTTTCTTCCACATTTCGATAACTCCATTATATAAAGTTATAGGAGCTTTAAGTTTCTACACACTTAAAAGATAGCTGACACAAAGGGTTCTTTCTAGAACATTTATGTTATGTGGTTCTTTAAATTTGTTGCCTCTTTCTGTAGGTGCCCTAGTGGCCATTCTGTCAATAGAATGGAAATTAACTCAGATATTTTAATCAGTAAAATCTAATCTAGGAATGAATGGACTAACTACAGTAGTTCACTGGGTAAAAAAATTGTGACTCTGTGTTGAGCTGCTAGTGAGCAATGGGGGATCCCCTGCTTTGGAAACATTTCATGCCTATGTCAAGATAAAATAGACAGCACATCTGCATCATTCTTGATAATAACAAATCATGTACAACTGTCATAACAAATTGAAAAAGGAATTTTAATAATCAATACATACAATATTTGCTCACATACCAAGGTAAAAATCCAGCTTGGATTTTAAATGACATTGTTTTGTAAATGACATAAATATTAATCGTATGAATATTATCCATATGAATATAATCCACAAAAATGTGTAGTTCAACTGAGGGACCCCCAAATCAGGCAGAAAACATGGCTACTGTGTTAAAAACTGGTTAAAACACAATTTCATGTACTGGTGCTATAAAGAACCATCAACGGAAAAGTTCTCTGGTCAGCCCAAAGTGGTTCTTCTAGTGGTCCCTTTTTGGCATCTTTATTTTAAAAAGTGTAGGGGTAGAGCTGCACCCCAAACCACACACTTCAATACTTTATGTCCTCTATCACTGATTGCTTTTTTAATTGTTGTGTACAGTTTTTTTTTTAAACACTATTTAGTATGTGAAAAATCAAAGTCAGTTTCCCCTATCTCGCCCCCCCTCCCCTAAAAAATTTGCTACACGACTGTCAATGCGATCGTGTGAGAGACCACTTTTTCCTCTAGAGACGTCATGGCTTGCAAACGAGCGAAGCATAGCAGTTGCTCGGTGCTTAGATGTACAAATGAGCACAAATGTATTTTTTTAGTTCCTTCATGCGAGCCTCTGAAGAACCAGTGAGTTAATTTTATTTTCTCTGGAAATGCACTGACACAACTTCCTAAAGTTTTGTCTGCACCAAACGTTTCACCAACAGTTTCTTCAGGTGCTTCTCCATCTGGATCAGATTCTGGGTCAAATTGGAAAGCTTGAACGACTGCATGTCTACGAGCCATTGCTATACACTGTAAACATTAGTGCATGGTAGGCCTACTGTGGCCTCAAACTGGCCCCTCACGCACCCTTCACCTTGCCCCGCCTCTCTCCTCCTCATTATCATTTAAAGCTACAGACACAAAAACGGCATGTCCTAGGGAAATCTCATTGTGGGACTGGCTCGAGGTGGCTGTAATTCTGCACCAAGGCTGAATTTTGGAAAGAGATTTCAGATACAGTATTAGGGGACCACTAAGATCTATATAAAAGCATACAAAAGCAGCATGCCATGGGATCTTTAACTACATCAGACTCGTACGTCCAGTGTAAAACTGAAGAAGCACACTTAATGGCTGATCGAGTACAGTTGGAGTAAAGAGTGACTTGTCTGAAGCCCAACCAGTTTTGCATATGCCACTTAGAGGAATAAATTGAATATGAAAACAATCATTTTAATTCATGTTTTATAATAAAAAAGTCTGTGCTTGTCAGTAAAGGCCAGTATCCTGAGGTACATTAAACTGAGTTAATTAGCCCACCCCCCCATCAAACTCTAGCATGCCAGACACTCCTGCCCCCTCAAACGGTGACTGATGCTCCCTTCAGTGTTTCTGAAGGAAAATTTCATGCACAAATCGCTCCCGCTGGAGCACAGTAAAAATAGCCCTTTCTCCATTACACCGTATTGGTGCAATCTCCACGGACTGGAATTCATTTCCAAAAAAATGTGGTCTGTACAAATGAAAAAGTCATAGAAATGTAATGGATGGATTTTTTTAGCAATTCTCTTGTGGCCCAACTGAAGTGAGGAGTTTAGTGATTTTATTTTATTTCTCTTGATTCCATATGGAGGGTGTATTGAAAGGTCAAGGAGACATTTGAAGGGTTTTATGTACTCTAAAAGACAAAACAAATGTTTAATTTGATGAATAAATGAGAAATGTGTTGCCTATGTATCTAGAGTATGGGTATTAAAATGTTAAAAGTACACCTCTGCATCGTGATGCATCAATCTGAGGGGGGCGAATCAACTGAATTGATTAAGATAGGATTAATAAAGATGCAATGCAAATAAAAAAAATCTATTTTCAGCTGATTTAAAATGTAAAAACCCACGCACATATAAAAGAGTAAAAAGCTGGCATATTGATTTGATTTTCTGATTTGATTTCTCAGTAGCTACTGTGTCATTATTTCCTCCAATCACATTTGTGTTTTCCGGTTATTTTGATGTGCCGATTCGTTTCCTAAAGAACCTCAACTGTATCAAACCTTTGCAAAGTCAGAGGTTTATCAGTGAGATATAATTTTTTTTTGCCAAAATAATATTCTCATGTGACTTTTAAACACAAAAATAAACTATAAAATAGCTTTGGTGCAAAGGAATCCAAGTGAATCAAATCTATTTGAACCAATGTGAAGCTGAATCATAATTGAGTCATTAGATTTACACACTGTAGAAAAAGAAACAGCTTTATACCGACTTATAACACTCTTCTTGGTTCCGAAAAAACATCTGAAAACAGTATGCGTGCACACTTTTAGCGCAACGCAGAGTACTGTGTCCACCATCATGCCACTTGCACAGCTCATTAATCTGCATGTGCCTTCCACATGCTACCGAACTGCACACATTCGCACAAATTCATGTGAAAGTGCCAGACAGCAGTGTTAGTGATTGATGGTGTTGTCTGGGTGCAGTAGCATGTGTCATTTTGTGCTATAGCTCTGTTAAATCACCTAGTTGAAGGCTCCTTCAACAGGCCATTAACACAACACACAAAAAACACAAACACAAAATCTGTCCTCTTAGTGCCAGTAGGTGCAAAGTGTGCCACATTCCTCAATGTAAATAAATATAATGCATGTTTTAGGACTTCAGTATTAATACCAGCTCTCTGAGTTTCCATGTTGTCTCCACCTACCTTGTACTTTGAATCATTAGTCATTTTATCAGAAACACTAACCATATAGGTGCACTTTGTTGGTACAGACTGTAGCCCCTCTTTATGACCATTTTTAAACCGCAGTCTACCATCCATCAATGAAATGGGACCACCACAGGACCACCACCAACCAGATATTGTTTGGGTGGTGGGCCATTCTCATCACAGCAGTTTACTGACACCACACGGTAGTAGCATGGCAGTGTGTGAGGCTCTCCTGTTTATTACTGTGTGTATAACAGCTTCCACTCTTCTTGGAAGGCTCTCCACAAGATTTTGGAGTTTCTGTGGGAATTTGTGCCCATTCATTCTGTAGAGCATTTATGAGGTTAGGCACTGATGTTGGACGAGAAGGTCTGGCTCGCAATCTCCGTTCCAGTTCATCCCAAAGGTGTTGGATGGGGTTGAAGTCAGGATTCTGTGCGAACCAGTCAAGTTCTTCCCCTCCCAACTCATCCAGTCATGTCTTTATGGACCTTGATTTATGCACTAGGGCACAGTCATGCTGGGATAGAAAAGGTTCCTCCCCAAACTGTGTCCACAAAGCTGGAAGCATGGCATTGTCCAAAATGTTTTGGTTTGCTGAAGCATTAAGATTGTCCTTCTCTGGAAGTAAGGGGCCTTCCAATACTTCCAATACAGGGGTGTTCCAATATTTTTGTCCATACAGTGTACCACCAGCATATCTTTGTCACAGCTTTGCTGAAAATGATCCACCACCCAAACCAGCGCTCATTTCGCTGCTTCAGTCATTCATGAATTTTTTCTTAGAACCTAACTAATAATTGTTCGCGGAAACCCCGGCAAATTCACGGAAACTGGAAATATCCTCCACATTTTTTTTCTGTGACAATATAAATGTTTCATGCATTTTAGTGCTAAATTATTAAGAAAAATGCAATTTACTAATTTTGTAACATAAATATTAACATAAATTCAGCTATGTTTCCATATAAAATATAACTGTATAGATTTTTTGGTACTGTCAAAAGAGCATAAAGAAAGCGCATCTTGGGGTGGTGAAGTACCGCTGTACTCAGAGGTGGGAGGTTTAAAAGTAGCCAATCCGAGAGCGTTTTTCATTTCTCCTTGCTGCTGATTGGCTGCTACAATGTACAGTATGGATACAGGATTACCTTTACATTTTCTTTAAGGGTAATGTATTAAGCTGAGTGTAAAATGAAATTAAAGTATTTATATGAAATACAAAAAATTAAATTTTTTTCTAGTTAATCCACCAGCTGTATAACACTGTCACTGAAAGGTCTCAAAATAGTTAAAAACAGGAACATAATGGTAGAAGTGTCTCCTATTCATCTAAAGACAGCTTGCAATTTTTCTTGATCTCCAAAGGCCACAAAGAAAGGCCTGAAAAAAGAACTTAAATATCCATACAACTCTCAGTTTTCATTGTAATTTCTCTCAACAAAGTCTTCCAGCTCAGTTGTCTTTTAACCAAGTTATGTAGTCATCTCAGCTTATGAATATGTCACAGTGCATATTTTTGTGACGGGTTGACACACACTGCTGTATGTCTTTGTGTGCTGCCAACTTGTTTCATCAGTTTACTTCTCATGAGTTTCACACCTTTTAAAATGAGAATTATGTGCAGCTGGCTGACAATGTGCCCGAAATTTTGTACAAGTGGGTGGTGTTGCTTTTTAAAATAACAAATTCCTTGAGTCCAATAATCTTGATGTGGAAGTGCCACCTGTTTTGGCCTCATGCTCAAAGGAAAAGGGGTAACGAATGGCCTTCATGACCTTCCACAAGCCATATGTGTTCTATTTGGACTCATTTATTTGCTGTGCCTGAACTACCAGAGATACTTATTTGGGTTCCTCTAGGGCATGCTTTTGTCCTTAGGGCAGAATGTACAGCGATGGCATGGAAGCTGTAGCATGCTTTGATTTTCCATCGGATCTTGCCTTGGTAACAATACTGCTGAAACGTCATGGTCCCAAAACTGCCATGGAGTCGTACCAGCCAAAATTTGTTCTGTCAGAGCTGCTTTTGTTATTCTGTTTTTGTTATTTATTAAGTCTTGTTTGAGTTTTTTCATTTTTTTGCTGAAAGGCTTTTGAAAGCTGCAGTCGGCGCAGATCTGATATTGAAGGGCCTTTTGTTTCAGCAGCGACAGCATAGTGACTAAACACCATTTTACCACGTTTAGTTTTGGCCTATTTCTCTCTAAGCCGATAATATTTTTCATTATAAATTATACTTCCATTACATTTCCATTGGTAACTAAAAGAAAAATGTGAATTGGGTGCTTTTATCAGCTGAGTTAAGACAAATATACATCTAAAGAAAGCACACCCTGTATGACATCTTTATACTTGGTGGGATAAGACAAAGAGTTGCAGTAGCAGACTGACTACACTTGACTGTACAGACATTTATGTGTCTGCAGTAGTACAGCAGTGCAGTGTGTCATTCCCTGAGAGCACAGTGTAGTGTAGACTATAAAGCAAAGACAGCCAGGAAGCAAGATGACTTAAAGCTTGTACTGTACAATCTGTCCTCTCTCTCTCTCTTTATCTTTGTCATGCTCTCTCTCTTCCTCCTTCTGTCTTGCTTTCTCTCTCTTTCTCATTCTGTATGACTTTTCTGTTTTTGCTTTAAAGCACTGATTTGAAGACTTCTACCTTTTAGTTCATTTTTAATTGCTTCAAGTCAGATCTCACCTCATGTCCGTGAGAGGAATGTCTTCAGTGCTTAACTGATTACTTCATATTCTATATGCATTTTGCTTTGATCCAAGAGGCCTGTTAGTTTAAATCTTCACTTTTGTTACCACCCTACAGAGGTTAAAATCAGAGGTCCTATCAAAGAATTACAGAAAGTGTGATCATCAAAGAATTACAGAAAGTGATGATTACAGAAAGTAGGTCGAAGGGTGTTGTCTGGTCTGGTCAGTGAGAGGGCTGACGACAGAAGTTTAATGATCAAGGTACACTATGTGGACAAAAGTATTTGGACATCTGCTCATGACACCAACACGGACTTCCATGTTGCAGCTATAAGAACTTCCACTCTTCTTGGAAGGATTTTCATGCTGGTCTTCCCCAAACTGTGTCTACAAAGTTGGAACCATGGCGTTTACCAAAATGTCTTGGAATGCTGAACCATTTAGATTGCCCTTCACTGGAAATAAAGGCCGTAGCCCATACCCTGAAACAGTTTTTTAATTATAAAGTTAGAGCGCCCCCTGCTGCACTCAGTCAGGATTTTCCAGACTCTGGTGCTATTATAAAAACTGCCACACGCCTAATGGGTTGCGTAGTTTAATTAATTAGCTTTCATCTGCAAAATCTAAGACTTAAATCGTAAAATATGCTATTTACTCTGTATATGGATGTCTTTTAACTTCTTAAGCATATAAAAATAATTGTCTCTTTGTTGACTGATATACATTGGATCTTTTTTGCTTTTACATTTTTTAATGAGATGAACTATAATTTGCTGTATTGTCCACTTTTCTCAAACAACTGAAAAAAACCCCATTACATTTACATCAACTTGCAGACTGGGAAAAAGATATATTTTATAATGCAATTGCAGTTGCCATTTATTGACTGTGAGTCTAAGTCCAACAGACTTTCAGTCAGAAATTTGCAGACAAAAGTTGCCAAATATGGACTGTAATTTCAAAATATGTATCTTGACTATTCAGTTACACTGTTAAATCTGCCTACTGTGGGCCGACAGTTTAGAACCACATTCAGCAATAGGCAACATGGTCCTTCGCGCTTATAAGCTTCAAGTGTACCAACAATGTAATATTGATTATGATTGAATAATAATATATAGACATTATCCAATGTTTTTTGGATATATATCATGCCTATTAATACATTTGTCATTGCTTTGCTGCAGTAAAAGTCTCAGTTCTTCTGGGAAGGCTGTACAGTAGATGTTGAAACATTGCTGTGAGGTATGATTGCAGCCACAAGAGCATTAAAGTCAGGTACCGAAGTTGGATGATTGGTTCTGGATCACAAACTCCACTGCAACTCCCCTCCAGCCCAGAGCTGAGGGGCTTTATGCCACTTTAGTTAATGCTTGGCACTGACCATGGTGCTTTTGGCTTATGTGGGACTGCACCTGAGTATCCCATTTTACTGATCTTGCTTTTCTTTGGCGATTATACAAGCTACACCATGTAGACAAAAGTGTTGGGACACATCCCTTAGTTATTGAATCCAGATGGCCTCTTACTTCCAGTGAAGGACAATCTTAATGCTTCAGTATACCAAGACATTTTGGACATCATGCTTCCAACTTTGTGGTCACCGTTTGGGGAAGGCCATTTTCTATTCCAGCATGACTATGCCCCAGTGCACAAAGCAAGGTCCATGAAGCCCTGACCTCAACTCCATCCAACATCTTTGGGATGAACTGGAATGGAGATTGCGAGCCAGACCTTCTCTTCCAACATCAGTGCCTAACCTCTTAAATGCTCTACAGAATGAATGGACACAAATTTCCACAGAATCACCCCAAAATCTTGTGGAAAGCCTTTTGAGAGTGGAAGCTGTTCTAGCTGCAAAGGGGAGACCAACTCCATATTTAAGTCTATGTATTTGAATGCAGTGTCATTAAAGTCCTTGTTGGTGTAATGGTCAGGTGTCCCAGTACTTTTGTCCATATAGTGTACGTGTGTGCAGTTGATATAAATTTGCCTGTTAGAAGGGGTGATTGTTTAGACTGTGTTAATTAGATTGTGGTGATGGTTTAGATATGTTAAAATCTGTGCAACACAGAAGCATATTCACAGAATGCATATTCTACATATAGCAGCAGATGGCAGTGTTAGGCTAAAAAAATAAACTTTTCTTAATCTCCCACCATGGATTTGTAAAATAGTGCGTTTCATGTTGACTAATTTCGGTGGGCTTCGGATGGTTGCGGCACATGAGTTTTTATCTCTGACCATGCATCATAGAAAAACCTTCATACAGATACTTGAATGAATTTTATGCAAAGGGCAGAAACACTAAATACTGAAAAAATCGACACCGTATCGTATAGAAACATTCAATGAATAGACACTTCAGTGAATTGATGAATACATTTAAAAAGTTCTACTCACAGCAACTATAGACTGGACAATAAAACCATTTGTGCATTGGCAATTTCATTAAATTCCACATATATCCACTGCTGTGCCGAAGTCAGAGAACATCTTTTGTTTATTTAATTTGTAGTCAAAACAGTACACATTATTCATTTTCTTCAAGTTCTTTATTGCAGAAAATGTTTATTAAACAGGCAAAAATTATACATTAAGTATAATATGAAATCAGTACTTGGTTTGTTGAGTCTTTACACTTCTGTCGTTTGAACTTTTCTATCCTTTTAATCTCAAACCCAACCAGGTGTGGCTGTGTCCTTCCAACAAAAGCTGTGCCCAAAAATGAATTCTATGCTACTCTTTAAACAGACAGTGACACAGGCTATCACTCACACACACCTCAGCTGCCTTTCTTTCTCATGTGCATTGAAAATGACAAAATGAAAGACTTGAAGAGATGAGATAGAACATTAACCATTTGCATATGAAAGGAGAAAGAAAATAAGAAAAAAACAATAGTTTCAAAATAAAAAATATTAAATATTAAAAGTTACAAATATTAAACTAAAGAAAACTGAACTCCTAACAACAGTCTCCATCAGATGAGCAGCTTTTAATTAATCCTTTCACTGGGACAAGACAGTGCTATGGGTCTTGAAGCATTGAGATAAACAAAGGATTAAAAAGAAGAAAATCTGCCCAAGCTAGACATCTGAGCTATGAAGGAATGTTTTATGGACTGATGAGTAGAAATGGACAGCAAATAAACACCTGCATACTTCTTTGAAAAACTGAAAGCATGATCCATCCAGCTGTTAAACAGGCAAAAGGCAGACACATTAAATACTGAGAAAACTGTATATTGTACACTATATGGCCTAAAGTATGTGGACATGTGACGGCCACACCTTAATAAGTTTGCTGGACATTCATTTACAAAGCCATAGACAATAATTATATGTTGCCCCTGTCTGTACAGCTGTAATCGGCACCATAGAGCCTTTACATTTCTGGGAAAGCTGATTGTGTGCATGAATTTGTATATTCAGTCAAAGGAGCATTTGTGAGGTCAGGCACTGATGTTGGACAAGAAGGCCCGGTTCGCAATCAGTGGCATCCCAAAAGTGTTTAATATTTTTTGGTTGAGGCCAAAGATGCACACCAGTTCTTCCAAACACATGAGCGTGCAGAGGAGTCTTCTGCATACTGCTGTCACAAATTTGTGAGCTTATAATTGCATCAAATGTTTTTGTGTGAAGTAGCATTAACATTACCCTTCTGCGGAGGTAAGAGGCCTAGCCCAAACCCTGAAAAACAACCCCAGACCATTATTCCTCCTCCACCAAACCTTGGTGGTGGCACTATGCATTCCAATATAGCAGGGCAAACATTTAACAAACTGACAGTTAAAGCCACTAAGTTCTTCAGTATAACCCATTCTACTGAAGTGTTCATCTATGGAGATTGCATGGCTATGTGGTTTGATTTTGTAATCAAACACATTTTAAGTGACAGCTGGAAAACTTGAACTCAATAATTGGGATGTGTGTCCACATACTTATAATAATGAATAATAATAAATAAATTAAAAGACACTTTGACTGTAAATACAATAAATGATATGCAATAGCGTACAACACTTGACAACAGAAATTACTTGACAACAGTGTGTGAAGGTTTATGCATGCAGTGTGCATGGTGCTAATACCTGCACATAAACCAACATTACTTTGTATTTCTTACAAATATTGGTTGATTGACAACATTTACAGTAATGAGTTAGTCATATAAACTGTTCAACTATTGCTTTAATTCTGTCCTAAACAATACTACTAGGAATAAATTCTGCCACAGAATAAATCAACACAGTGTCACATACAGGTGTATGAAAAGCATCGAACTATGACCTACAACAGAAATGTGTTCAAAAATGTATATACTGAGGCTGACAGCCCAATTAGGTCTAAAGAAAGTGCAGTGGGTGAGTAAGTCCCATATTCATTTTGCCCTAAAATTCACAGCCCAGACGGGCGATTTCATCCAGGAGGAAGTCCACGTCTTCTTTCTGTGTGGCCGGGTTGGAGAAAACGCAGCGGAAGAAATTCACTTTGTCTCCAAGAGGCTGGTAGCCGATCATAGTCGCTCCTTCCTCCATCATTTTGGCCTTGATTTTTGGAGCCACCTTAAGAAAAAGAGGGGTGTGTTTTAATTTTTAACACACCAAGCTCCCTGACTGGCTGAACAAAATGTGGAAGCATTTTACTGCATTTGTGGTTATTTGCATTCTCTCTCTCTCTCTCTCTCTCTCTCTCTCTCTCTCTATATATATATATATATATATATATCTCAAGAAAGTATATATATCAAGAGTGCCGTCCACTCTGATACTTGGTGATTCAACAGAAGCTAAAACTAACACAGCACAACAAGCTAAGCCAAATCTGGAATACTCAAGACAGCTTAACAGAATTCTGTGGCTATTAATAAACATAACAAAGCCTCGCAAGAGCTCAAGCCAGTTTCACAGAATCAGAGCAACAGCAACTCAAAAAGCTAATGCTAATGTAAAAAAAAGGTCCAGGTATATGGACAACAGTATTGGGACGCCTGACCTATTACACCAGCAGAGATTTTAATGACACTGAATTCAAATACAAAGACTTTAATATGGAGTTGGTCCCCCCTGCGCAGCTATATTAGTTTCCAATCTTTTTGGAAGGCTTTCCACAAGATTTCGGAGTGTTTCTGTGGGAATGTGTGCCCATTCATTCTGTAGAACATTTATGAGGTCAGGCACTGATGCTGGATGGGAAGACCATGTCTTTATGGAGCTTGCTTTGTGCACTGGGGCACAATCATGCTGGAATAGAAAAGGGCCTTCCCAAACTTTGTCCACAAAGTTGGAAGCATGCCGTTGTCCAAAATGTCTTGGTATTCTGAAGCATTAAAATGGCCCTTTCCTGGAAGTAAGGGGCCGTCAGAATTCAATATGTTTGTAATACTGGTATGGTGTATTGGTATGTCCCAGTACTTTTGTCCACAATTATTGTTTAGCTAGCGCCAATGTGCAGAAAAAGCTCCAAATGGGGCTACAGACAGGGATAAACAGGCTAGCAAAGAAACCGTGCCTAACAAGCAGCATCTTTCAAAATGACGAGAGCACTGTACTGAGCACTCTGATTCAACATAAGAAGCAAATCAGTGCTAGCATTTTGCCAATTCCTCTGTTGCGGAACTAAACGAGGACCTTCCTTGTATCTTGTCTCAGAACCAGCTGGTCAGTCAGATTAGGAAAACCTGATATTTGAAAGGAGCAATCAGAAATCCTAAAAATAACTTCACTGAAATGCTTAACACACTTGAAATGGTGCACAGCCATCTGCGTCCCCATATTCAGGTCCACAAGTGCGCCTCCAGCTCAAGAAAAGAATGTTTTCCCAAATGTTCAATCTGAACATGTGGCTCAGTAGAACATGGTCTAAAGAACTCCATAATTTAAGTCGCTTCTGAAGGCACAAGGAACGTTTTAACCCGGATGGTGAGAACGTAAACAGGGCTTTTTGCCTTCTGACATTCATTAACACCTTGCCTGGATTCTACACTGCAGGTACAGCCACAACCTCATCTGGCTGCCAGTGGCTCTGAAAATGTGACACTTGAGGGGAGTTATGACTCAGAGCAGCATGACTGGATGATTTGAGTCAGACTGAGACTCTGGATGAGTGTTATGACTACCTGCACTCATCTGCCAGGGTCTCCACCCTCTCTTCCTTCCATGTATGGATTTTTCAGGGAAGCTGGTGGAACTGGTAGGCCTATGTGAAGGGAATAGCCTGTCTGTGACAATCACAGCTAGTCCTCAGATTTTATTCACAAATGCAGAGCACCCCCCACATCTTCTCCTCCCCCTCTTTGGACCGAAAGACATCTCCATCTACAGCAACACCGTCAGCAGCAGTCTTGTCCTCTCTCACCTCACGATACACGGAGCACAGCATGTGACAAAGCTTATTGATATCTCCAGGGTCACTGCTGCGGCTGTGATAAAACTCATGAAAAGCCTGCAAAACAAGCCGGAACCCATGGAGCCAGTAGCTTATCATATCCATGTTCTGAATTGAAGGAACAGAGCTCATTAAAGTGACAAGACGTCATCCTATCTTGACAGCTGCTGCTTTTTAACATCAATCTAACTTGAAGATCACCTCTACGGCTTTTAAGCTAGTGCTTCTCAACATTATTTCTCTTACAAATTATTTACAGATAATGACTATTACTATGCCTGAACTGGATGTCCTGCTTTAGAATCATAGTTATGGTAAGAGGCAATAGTTATTTGTTATGGTTGAAATGTTCTGCATGTTGTTGGTCAAGCAGCTCTCACCAAATGAAGCTCTCTGTCTCTCTCTGGACCTGCAGGCATGCTCCTCACATGGCTTGGAAGGTACCAGAAGCAGACGTTACTGTGTTCTGGCTGAAGAGACATTAGAGATGAAGTTAACACACAGTCACAGTAAACACAAATTGCACTATGGCAAACTAATAAATTATTTAACCCCCAACAAAAATCATGTCATCAAAAAGGCCCATTAAAAGTAAAGAGTATAATGTAGGATGCAGTTTCAAATTGTGAGAAAAATTATTTAACAGATACTAAGCTGCAAAAATGACCCATTTCGAATTCACTGTTTTTTGGATGTTATGAAAACCAGCACATATACAGTATACCCTACTGAATATGTAAATGAGCAAGAGAAAAACAGTGTAAAGAAAAAAGAAGATTTGCATGACATCTGGTTGCTTACTTTGCTTTGGAAGACCAACTGAAAGTCCTTCCTGCTCTTGAGCTTGTAGTAAAGGTACTCTGCGTTTTCCAGACAGTGGTTGATCTGCGACTCAAAACCCTCTGAACCCTGCAAAGTTTCCATTCAGACATGGGTCAGTAGTCAGTGGACATCTCTGTGATTTTCAAGTGGACTTTCAAATGTATTCTGTCTAACCTCACATGGCCACTTTATTACAAACTCCTGTTTTGCATCTCCGTCTTCCACGGTTAGAGACTATAGCCCATCTTTTGATGCATGGCTCATGTTTGCCATCGTCTAGTCCCTCACAAGTGGTCAGTTTGAGGGTACTCTATATGAACAAAAGCTTTTGTCACCTGACCATTACACCAGTAGGGACTTTAATGACAATGCATTCAAATACATAGACTTTAATATGGACTTGGTCCCCCTTTGCAGCTATAACAGCATCCACTCTTCTTGGAAGACTTTCCATAAGATTTTAGAGTGTTTATGTGGGAATTTGTATCCATTCAGTCTGGAGAGCATTTATGAGGTCAGGCACTGATGTTGGACGAGAAGGCCTGGCTCACAGTCTCTGTTGCAGTTCATCACAAAGGTGCTGGATGGGTTTGAGGTCAGGGCTCTGTGAGGGCCAGTCATTCCACAGTCAAGTTCTTCCAACCATGTCTTGGTATGCTGAAGAATTAAGATTGCCCTTCACTGGAAGTAAGGGGCCACCTGAATTCAGCATTTAAAAGGTGTGTCCCAATACTTTTGTTCATATAGTATACATATGGTGGATGGTGTTGAGGGTGGCAGATAAACTGAGCACTAACAGATGGGCTCCAGTCTGAAGCTGAACATCTATAGGTACAGTGGTTGGATGTTCAAGTCAAGTCAAGTCAAGTAGTTTTTATTGTCATTTCTACCATATCACAGTACATAGTAAAAACGAAACAACATTCCTCCAGGACCATGGTGCAACACAAGAGCAGAACAGAACACAACAGAACAGAAACAAAACACAAGTGCAACAGGCTCGAGCACAAGAGCAACAATACAACTTAACAAGACAAGACATCATTAAGTGCAAATTGAAAATGGCTACATTCAGGGTAAATACAGTATTGACCAGTACTATATTCAAGCAGTAGAGATGTGCAAAGGATGCAAAACAGAGTTTACATGTGCAAAAAAATGCAGAGAGTGTTGTTTTTGTAGTATATGTAGTATAAAGAAAAGAGTATTTTAACTGGTTATCAACTCTAAGTTGCCCAAGGTGGTAGGGTGAGGGAGGGGAGGGGGTGATTGGTGGTGTATGTGTATGTGTTTTTATGATTCAGTTCCGGTT
>JBBIGA010136165.1:0-21238 GCA_037576975.1 Alestes dentex | reverse complement strand
ATTTAGATTTAGATTTAACATTTAGATTTAGATTTAACATTTAGATTTAACATTTAACATTTAGATTTAGATTTAACGTTTAAATTTAACATTTAACAATTACGTAGCAAGAAAATGTACCAAAATGTAAGGGTTTTTTTTTAACACATTTTGCTAAATGTGTGAAAATTGTGTGAACATTGCGCTAAATGATGAAACAATGACACCTCTAAATTTGTGAAGCTGTTTTTACAAACGGCGCCCAATATTATGCTGATGTGGAGGAGTACACAGCAGGTGACAGGCTATATCAGCAAGTGCACTGAGGATGTTACTGTCTCCAAGAGGGTGACTGCAAGAGTCGAGCATGTACTTTTATACTAAAGGTAGTGCTATATGAACAAAAGTGCAATAACATTTGGTTTGCAAACACTTGAAACAAATAAGGAGATTTTTAACAGCAGTGTTCCCTTTAACACAGTTACACAGCTCCAGTTCAAACATCAAACATTAATGTAATCAAATCAAATATAAAACCAAAGCTATTTGCCACTGCAGGGCATTCATGTTTTATCTAGTTTGTTATAGAAAACAAGTTCCCCTCAGAGTCCAGAGCATTATAGCAGGGGCCCAACTCCATTTGAAAGTCTATGTATCTGAATGCAGTGTCATTAAAGCCCCTGTTGGTGTAATGGTCAGGCGTCCCATTACTTTTGTCCACTTGTGGGCATTTGTATTGTCCATCATAAGAATTTACAAGGTTTTAGACATAAGTTTCTTCTGAAATCAAGAATATTATGGGGAATCTGTCCTCTCTTTGCTGCTGTACTCTTCTCATAAGACTTTACACTATGGTTGGAACATTGCTGAGAGGATTTGATCGTGTTCAGCCACAACAGTAAGTACTGATGTTAGATGAATAGTTCTGGAACATGGGGTGGGGGGTGGGGGGTTGTGGAACCATTATAGCAGCTACAAGGCGGACCGACTCCATATTAAGTTAGTTGAATGCAGTGTCATAAAAGCCTCTGTTGGTGTAATGAGCAGGCTTCCCAATACTTTTGTGCATATAATATAGACAAAAGTAATGGGACGCCTGACCCCCGCGAAAACCAGCCCAGACAAGAGCTGCGTGCTCTGCGCACTCGTGTACCCAATACCACAAAAAAGCAAGGAACTTTGATTCAAAATAGAATCATTATTTTATCTGGGTTAACGCGCGATAAAATAATTGTCGGCGTTAAGTAAATAATGCGTTAACGCGATAATAACGTGCCCAACGCGTTTTTTTCTGAGAACCGAATTAATTATTGTTCGCTGAAACTCCCCACTAACATGGACACTGCAGATACCCTCCATATTTACTTTAGTGAGGTCTTGGCCTCGTCCGCCACGCCCCATCATACTTGTGTTGGGTTGCTAAGCACCGCACCGAAACATAAACCCTACACGAGGACGAGTTGGCGTGGCGGAGGAGGCAGGACGTCACAGTTGTTTCCGTGGCAATATATACATTTTCATACATTTAAGTGCTAAATTATTAATATAATGATGTCTCTACATATCAGTACAGTATGATTGACATGACTGGTTAAAGTCAGGTAATTATCTGGCTAGTTGAATCAGGCAGGGCAGTCTCGTCCCAAAAAAATGAATAGACCTGGAGGCAGCACACAGTTTCTATGGCCAGACGGTTTGCCATTGAGCAGTGTTTCGAAATGGTGCCGTATTAAAAAAGGAGTGACGAATTATGAACTGGAAGGAGGAGATTGGTTGGTTTTTAAGACCTTCGTCACTCTCGAGCGCCTCACTGTTGTCCAATCCCTGGGAGAGCAGCTCCTTCGTACATGTGTGCTGGTGTAGTTCTGGATAGAAGGTCATGATTTTCTGACATGTCTGCACCATGGCTGTATCCCACTGTCTTGTTGTGTATATACGGATTCTTCTGCAACCTCAGGCCGTCGGAGCCTTTCCTCACCGCCTTCTTGCTTGGACCTGATAAGAACCTAACGGAGACAGAGGTAAACCTGGCGGGCAGTGACGCTACATTATTATCCAGCAGGTTCTAAACCACCTTCGAGCTTATTCTCTCTCTACTAATACACGTTTACTTCATTACATTAATAACAACAACGTGGATCATTACCTTCAGGCTTATTTTCACTCTTCTATTACACATTTATAGCATTGCGTATCCTAATTATAATTATAACGTCGGAATATGAGCATAAACAATACAAACAAGTTGATTTCTTATTAGACTGTTCTGTTCCGCCTTCAATGGTGCAGCAGTTACGCCGTAGCACTGCACATGTATATGTACGTGTACCTGTACCAGAAAGCGGCGTCTACACTTAACTAGCATGAAAATTTAAGTTAGTAGCCAGCCATTAAGAAAGAAAGCCTGGAAGTCCACATGTCCAAATCCTTCGAGGAAACGCTAATCTCACCACATGAATTAATCCCAGATTTAAAAAAAGATATTTCACAAGACTTTTATTTTCCAGGTTCGACGTTACTTAACTATTTGTTGATACCCGGCATTCTTTTAAGTGGGTGGCCTTTCAAGCTAAAGTACTTTGTAAGTTAACTTATTTAGGGTGCTCAGGTGCCCAGGAAAACCTGTTCGTTTTCTAGCCATGGAAATCATATAATTATAGGAAATATTAGAAGGTATTTATACTGAAGTTAATGTTGCTTATACACCAGTGGCAGCAGAACTTGTCCATATTGGTTGGCCATATTTCGGCATTGACATGTCAGGATCCAGTTTAGTGCCGGTTTTCGATACGCATCCCTATGGTTGTCAAATTATTCTTGTGTTATTGATTTTAATGTTAAGGATGTGGTTAGAAGCTAGTTAGTTTTTCTAATGTGATTTTCCTTGAGAAGAAGTCATGGAGAATGTACTTAAAAATTATTTCCTTTAAAAAAGGGTGAAATCACTGTTTTTGGCTGTATGAAACAGAGTTTTTTTTTCTGATGTATGTTTTATCCATCTTCTGTAGGTTGTGAATGAGATCTATCCACTATGGACATACTCATACCTTATTCTGCTGTTTCCTGTTTTTCTGGCCACCGACTACCTCTGCTATAAGCCTGTGCTGATTCTTCAAGCAGCCAGCTTCATAGTAACGTATGCCATGCTCGTGAAAGCCCAGAGTGTGCTTGCCATGCAGATCCTGGAATTTTTCTTTGGCGTGGCCACAGCCACTGAAATAGCGTACTACTCCTACATATACAGTGTAGTGGAGCCAGCCAACTACCAGAGGGTGACCGGCTGCTGCCGTAGCATCACTCTGCTGGGATCAGCTGTAGGCTCACTTGCTGGACAGATTCTAGTATCTGTGGCGCAGGTTCCTTTACTTTACCTCAGCATAATCACCCTGGCCTCCTCTTGCATGGCCTTTGTAGCAACATGGTTCCTGCCCATGCCCAGCAGGAGCCTGTTTTTCCACCGGAGAGAGAGCATTTTGCAGGACAAGGTGGCAGAGGTACATGTGGACAGCAGCGAGCTTATTGCGAAGTTGGAGGACTCTGAGTGCAAACAACCACTTAAAAAAGATGACGGCGCCGTGGTGAGTGGTTTCTCAGTCACTAGTACCAATAACCTGTGTAACTGGTTTTAGTTACTGTTAACACCAAGAGAAAAATACTTCCTTTTAGTGTTTGGTTGAAGTTATTATTTAATTAAGGAAATTCTTTGAAAAGACTGTGCCGCAAGATGACCTCTCATTCCTTGTTTGGTCGCAGGTTCTCAAGGAGAGGTGTGGTAGCCATGGTGGCTTGATGGAGGTCTTGAAAATTCTCTGGGCAGATTTTGTGCAGTGTTACTCAAGCCGTGCTCTCCTCGCCTGGTCTGTGTGGTGGGCTCTGTCTACCTGTGGCTATTTCCAGGTGGTGAATTATGCTCAAGCATTGTGGGAGAAGACTCTGCCTTCTAAAGATTTTCAGATCTACAATGGTTATGTTGAGACTGTATCTACTTTGCTTGGTATGTAAAACATATTTGAAGCTTCCCCCAAACTATCAATATTTTCAGGGTTTTTATGTTAACGTGTCTTTTAGTGGATTCTCGTGGTTACTATTCATGTACAAACTGAACGGCCAGTGTGTACTCAGAAGATGTAAACTTGGCTGGGTCACATTGGTGTTTCAGGTAGAGCAGCACTGCTGGGGTTTTAAACACTTATCCACTTTAGACAAATATACTTTGGAATGCCTCATAGGTATTCAGTTACAGACTAGAGCTCATTTCAAGATATGAGGTTACTTTATTGCTGTGAAAATGTACACTGTGTGATGAGACAATGTTTCTCCATGGACCATGGAGCAACATATAGCGACCTTTAACAGAGTGGAAGTTCTGACAGAGTAGTATATGCAACAGTATAGTGGGGACATTATGAAAAGCTTCCAGAATGAATAGTATTGCACCAGTAGTATGTTTATTGCACAGAAGACAGTTAGCAGCAAGGAATTAAAGAAACAGTACAACAATTAAACAGTGTAGCAATGTGACAGTAGTGTGAAAGTTAAGTGGCCCCTTATAGTCACGTGAACACACCACAGGACAGTACAGTGTGAACAATGGGAAATTCTTTCTCTGTATTTAACCCATTCACCAAGTGCCACTGACAGGGTGCCCGGCGAGCAGTGATGCGAGGATGGTATCTTGGTATCAAATATACCTCAGTGTTGCCACTAGCAGTCCTGGGATTTGAACTCACAACCTTCTAACCGCAGGGCCAACTCCCTAACCACTAGACCAGCTGCCCCAAATAGGATGTGCATCTGAGACAATACAGTAAATAGACAACACAGACGTGTGATGTAAGTGTATGTAAACCTGCCAGGATGGATAATATTGCACATACATATATAGATTACAGTATAAAGAGGATGTAAACCTCTTTTCCATGCAGTTTATGTTTGTCATCTTCTAGATTTAATCAATTGTTCATATCTGAACACAGAGCCATTACTGGCTGGACTATTTTTGAAGGGCAGACTATTCTAAGCTCCGCTTTGACATTAAGATGAATTAAGCTGCAGCAGTGCTGCAGTGCCTGGTACAAGCACAATACACATTATTGCACCACTGCTGTGCTGAGAACTGTACTATGCCTGATTCCTGTTTGGTCAGGAGTGGTCCTGAGGTGGCTGGTTTCTTGTAATGGAAGAGTTAGAGCGTGGTTGACAAATTCTTTGCTTATGATGTCACATCATGCAGACACACTTTTCAGATGGAGGTCAAGCAACTGGAGGCAAGTTGGCAACAATCAACAACACTACTGCTAATGCCTTTGGTTTGAGCTTTTAAAGGCTGTCCTAACCAAATCACATTGGCAGTAAAAAAAAATAAGGGCTACACAAAGAGATGACATTTGAGTAACACACAGGAATAAAGACAGACATGTTAAAAACCTTGATCTTTAGTCTGGTCCAATGACTGTGTATGCCGTGACCACAAAAAATAAAACTAAAGTCAGTTTAAGGCAGATGTCTTTTTTTTTTAAAAACCTAAATAGCTGGCTAAAACTGTCTGAAAAATACCCACAAGTGTTTTATTAGCTGACTAGTTGTTATTGTGTACCAGCTAGCTAGCTAGAACTGACACACTAGCTGCAGAACAAACACCACAGGGTGAAAATATTGCAAATATTATTAGGCAGCTATCTTTCCTGCAGTATTACCACCCTGGTCTGTACGTTTTGTCAGTGATTTTTCCTTTTCTCCCCGCTAGACCTCCTGGAATGGTTGACCTAGTAGGTGGAAAACAGTAGCTACAGACGGCTAGCTAACCAATATCCTGATGCCAGTGGTGTGTCCACAAACATATTGGAAGAGCAGTATAAAGACAATAAAAAATAAGATGGCTGTTGTTTAGTGCTTTGGGTTTGAGGTCATGGAACTAGTTGTTGTTTTTTGTTTTCTTTAGATTAAATTTTTTTATATTGTTCTTGTCTCTGTGTCTCTGTGTTTACGCAGTCATTACATAAGCAGTTTCCTCTGTGATCAATGAAGTTTTCTGATTCTGAAGTCCAAACTCTTGAATTTGGTTAGCTGTGTAGTAGGTAGCTTGTGTTTCCATTTTCTGACCATACCAGCCATTGTTCATCCAGTACTATGCAGGTTCATCCAACCCCTCTTATGTACTAACTTTCCTTCATTTCAAATTTGCACAGTATATAGATTCTTAATTTTCTGCCCTCCATCTGAATTTTGCCAGTTATAATAGTCATGTGACCCCAAATTTCAGGAAGAGTTCACTCATGAGATTTCTTGGAATATTTTAGGTGCCCTGGCTGCTTTTGCGGTGGGCTTTGTGAAGGTGACCTGGGCAGTTTGGGGAGAGCTGGCTCTCTGTATTTTCTCTGTGGTCATCGCTGTAGCGGTGTACCTCATGGACATGGTCAGGAACATATGGGTGTGCTACACGTCCTACGTGCTCTTCAGAGCGACATATATGTTGCTCATCACTATAGCAACGTGAGTATGGGTTTCGTCATGACAACCCAGGCTGTTGAAATAAAGTTTTGATTGAAAAGTAATGCGAAACACCTGCAATGATCTCATCACAGATGCATGTTTTTGTCACAGGTATCAGATTGCTGCCAATCTAAATATGAGGAGATACGCCTTGGTGTTTGGAGTGAACAGCTTCATTGCACTTTTATTGCAGACCCTACTTACTGTGATTGTGGTTGACTCTGCTGGTTTGGGCCTTGATGTTTTTGCACAGGTAAAGTGGAAATATACGATATACATTTACCTGCATTGTACTGTTGTGAAGTAATTTTGTGTTTGTTTGTTTTTTTTTCTTCCACAGTTTCTGATCTACGGTAGTTACTTTGCTGCTGTTGCAGTAATCTTTCTCATAGTTGGAATGTATAAATTGGCAACACGCCATAGGACTAATGGTGCTGAGGTACAGACTGAAAGTGGTGAAATGTATGCGGCTGGTGATGACCGTCCGGCTCCCAAAGACAGCAGTGATATTTCAAAGGCGTGATCGGCACACTGTAGCTGTACATATACACGTAAGGTTAGGTTAAGTGGTGATAGTTGTTAAAAGCCCCAGTTTAAATTGCTGAAAGTGTGCTGTGGCTGCTTCAGTTTCTGGGGCTATTGTTGGTTAGCTTGGAATAAAACATGAAATCAGTACATTTAGGGTAATTCCATAGATAAAAAAAAACTACATACTTCTGCATTATCCAATTATGAGATGTAAACAAAGTCGAGAAACTTATCAAATTGAGTTTCTTTACAGTGGTGGTAATAGGAACCAAGAGTCAAGATATAGTTGTTATTTACTGTCCAAAATTAGGTCTGTTAATGACATTTGTGTGGTTTTCTTATCAGAATCAGAAGACAAGACACAGAGCAGTCACAACACGCTACAGCAGACTCGCGCCTGCGCACGGGTCATGTACCATAAACAGTCATCATTCGTTTTTAAACAACCGTTTTCCACTCTGTCTGTATCCCGTAGAATCACCAATGGGGTTTTTCAAAAGAAACCACTTTGAAAGACTTTTACATCTCAGTGATTTAATTTTGCATGTATGGAATTTTATTGCCAAGTAGTATTTCAGCAATAATCAAACATGCACATAACCACCGTTACTGGAAGATTTGGACCAAGATATCTCTAAGCACACTTGTGAGGATTTTCTTAGAACACTAAGAAACATTTGTTTCCAAATTATAGATACTTGAACTTGGATAGAGATTAAGATTTAAAGGTCATAATAAGTTAACATATTTATATATCATATCTTGTAGATATACAAACATTGATTGTTCTTTAAAGATTGTAACCTTAGGATACAGTTTGGGACTATTCGTCATGTGTTGTATTATGGTATGATTAGCTCTCAAGATCCTTATGCTGAATTACTTTTGAGGGGTTGTTCCATGCTAATACAGGCTTTTCAGCCCCAAATGAACAAATATTATGCTTCTTTTATTTTCCCCTAGTTTGGCAATCTTACATTGGCTCTCCTTGGTTGTGTCACGTTGTTGGTAAGCCTAATTTATTTGCCAATCAACAAATAATTAGCTCTTGTCTGTTGCAATGCTGTAACCTTAAAATAGCTCGCCTTGAATGTTGAAGATTGGTTCTTATCTTCATTTATCATTTAGTGCACAAACATTTTGCCTTTCCTGTCTTTTTATTTTCCTCAAACATATGCCAATGTATTTGTCACACAGGACCTCCTGGAGTTTTCTCTTTCATGTCTTGCGTTAGTGGTTTTGGTGCTACGTTCGTACACAAGACATACACTCATAGTACAGTTTCTGGATTACAACTAATGATCATATCTGATTTGTGAGCATAAGATAAGGAAGTTGAAATAGCAGAGTAGAGATATAAATGTATTAGTTGAAACAACACACCTGAAATGTTTACACCTAGTACAAATCAGCAGTCAGCAGTGTTGATTGTTTTTCTGTACCAGCAGTACATATGACAGTGTTTAATACTAGTAAAAGATAGTATGTGATTTTTTTATTTATTTTAAGTGCCCCCTGAATACAGCCACTAGAGTGTGCTTTACATCTCACTTGTGTTGCACATCCCAACAGCTGAGAAACCCTGCTGAAAGAGATGTAGTTATGATGCCCAAAATTTATTTCACATTTTATCAAACTAGACTGCTACAGTTGTATGCCAGAGTTTAAATACAATCAGTCGAATGACGTTTCATTAATTTTCTAAGTGAAGTTAACATCATCTACAGCAGCGGTTTTGTTTTTTAGTTTAAAGCCGCTTCATCCCCTTGGTTCCACGCACCACAACCATGATGACCTCTGTCCCATATTCCAATAACTCAATAAATGAGAGCTGCCTTGCCGTGGTTTGTTGGCACCACCTTTTTAGACATGGCCAAAGCAGATTGTGTAATTGTGAATACAGTAAAAAATGATTAGAGGTATGACTTCTGAAAGCCCCTCTAGCACCCTTCTGTGGCCTCAAGGAACAAGTGCTTTAGAGGGAACAAACATATGGCATTTTCTGCATATTTGAATGAAAAATTTCTGCTCATTTTCTGCAGAGGTGTGTATATATTTTTGCTAATTTTGCCAGGAGCGCCCAAAATTTTGAATATGACTATCACAAAACTGTTGGACAGTTTTAGCCCAGTGAACAAAACCGGGCACATTTTGAGACTGCTTGAACCTGTGTAAGAGCACTAATAAAATACTGTTTTTAATAAAGTACAGTCTACTTTTTTTAAATGTATCACTTTCACTTCGATTAAAACACAACTATGACATATTACTTTTCAGTAACTGATACATAGATATGATCTGCAGTAGACAGAGTGAATTCATTAAGACCATTACAGATGCATTTCACACATTTTAATTTTAATCTGGCGTTTATTGCACACTACTAAATACATGTTTTGATGAGTGCACATAGAACACTAAGTACTGCTGGTATGACATTAATGGAAATATCAATGAAGTACTGTTGAATAGTTTACTATAGTAACAAATTTAGAATTGTTATTGCAGTGTTGATTAACCAAACTGAGATAAACTTGTATAGTTCAAGAAATTGTTTTTTATTTGTTTTAGAATGTTTCTCTTTTTTTCAAAGCAATATTTGACCAAAAATCTTTCTATTGCTTGTTTTTGTATTATGTGGTCTTGAATGTGAAGTGTGCTATATATTACAGCAAGGCCTTGCATCCAAGCAAAAAAAAACATGTTGGTCTCAGATTTAGTGCCATCTTGGTCATAATTTAGTTTAACCAACAACCACAGCTAACTGCCATTCTGGAACACCCATTCCTCTGGGCTCTTAGTAGCCATAACGGTGATGATAACCCTCGTGGTAACCATCATGGTGACCATGTTCATCTTCTGAGCATGCCGAGCGAGAGCTGGATGGCCATCTCTTGCCTGTAGAGCTGCATGGAGTCGATAAGGTTGTAAGTGAAAGATATGGACCACATGGGCGATGGGTACCAGGACTTAACGTTGCCATCTTTCCCCACCAGCAGCATGGAAAAGTTCTCCAGACTGACCTGAAAGTAGTTCCTAATGTCATGTACCAAGGAGGCAGAAACGTCTTCACACTCTACAGTTGCACTTCCTGTGACAGATGAAAGTTGGGGTTAGGGACAGGTGGGTTGAGTGTACAAAATTAACTGAGTGTGTGAAAGGTATTGCAATGCTGATTGTGGAGGACAGACATTTGCTTGCTTCTTTCTCTGTAAAGTAATGTATGACAGGTGTTACTTAATAAACATGACTGTTATTATTGCAACACTGTAGTACATAGAGGAGAGTGGGGTGAGTTGTGCTAGTTTTTACTTAAAGTGGCTTCAAAGCGAGGCCATGACAGTAATGCTTCCAACTAAAATATGTAAATATATTCCTGGCTGTGGGGCATCCCTGGGAACAATCACTTTGGATCTGAAATATAGTATGTAAGAAATATAGCTTTCTGAAAAAAAGTGGTCTTGTGGCACAATTTGCCCCCGGTGCGGGGTAAGTTGTGCCGTTGGAGAGAATACATTGGGGTAAATTGTGCCATTGATTATTGAAGTAGAACAGTATATTTTAATCTCAGAAACTGTAATTCTGTGGTAAATTTGGGCCGGGCAGGTAACTTTGGGCCCTTTATTTGAGCGGGCAGTTCGCCGCCAGGGGCTGAGAAGATGAGCTGGCCGTTCGGTCGGGGTCTGGGCTGGTGGTCTTCCTGTCTCCACGCCAAAGTAAAAGGGGTCCAGCTCCAGGGTCTGGCGGCGGATTGCCCCTCTGGGGTTAGAGGTGCCTGGATCTAGGAGTATAGAATATTATGGGGAGTATGAGTGAGTGTACAGCGTTCATTTCTGTGTGTCTACGTGTGTGAATATTTGTTTGTGTGTGCATGCGGGTGGGAATGTATGCTTGTGTATATGTGTGCCTGTGTGTCTATGTCCATGTGTCAGGTCAGGCCTTAGACTCCACCTCACTCAACATCTCAGGCCCACCCCACCCCACCCCACCACCACACTGCCGGTGGAAGATGCCCCCGACCGCTAGTGCGTTGGTGGTTTTTCGATGTCCAGGGCTGGATGCTCAGGGGAGTACTGGCTCACTCTCGGCTGTCGCTTGGCGGGGCCTGACCCTCCTGGCTTTGTTGGGCCCCGGCTGGGGGGTGGGGGCCCTTGGATCTCTGGGCCCAGGGACCGGTCTGCCCTGAAGTGGCCGGCCACCGGCGGCGCCTGCAGGCTTGCCGCTGCGGCCCCCTGGGGCTTCTGCACTGTGGCTGCCGGATGACCCCCCTCTGGGCTCTCCTCTGCCCTTTTCTGGGTGGGGGCCACAGTTGTCCCTGCGGTGGTTCTCCTGGGACTCCCGTGCCCTGGGGGCCTCTGGATGTCTGGGGCCCGGGTCTCCTCCATGTCTGCTTCACGTCCTGGGGGACAGGGCTGTGGTTCCCCTATTAAGCATTTACATGGAGGAACCTTATGAATACAAGCGCGCTCACACAGGTGCACACACAAGCATTCACACAGGTGTACAAACAGGCGCTCACAGACACGCACTGCCTTGATCTGCTGTTGCTTCAAAACATATTTTGTAATATTAGTTCTGTGTGCTGCTCAGTAACATATAACATTTAGTATTTACTGTGATTCATACAAATGTTGGTTGTTGCTGCAATTTCTCTGCTGTTGTTTCTTCTTTTGTTTTCTCTTTTTGTCAGCAGGTATGGAAGCAGATTATCTGTTTGTTTGGGGTTTTTTTTCTCTCTCTCTGTCCTTCTTCTCCTTCTTTTCTCTCCCCCTCCTTCTATCAACTTTTCCTTTTTTTCTTGTTTTGTCTGTCCCCTGGTCTTGTCTGTCATATTATGCTTAAATAAAAAGGTTTAAAAAAGGGCTGTGAATGGTGATAGCACAGCTACACATACACACTGTCATGTGTTATCTATGTTACTGACAGGCCGAGAAAAAAAAGAAGAATGTCACATAGTTGTAGTGATAAAATGTAAGAATACATTGTACAATTACAGTAAAATAAAATTGTTAAAATATTCATAAGTGCGAGTGAGTTGTGCCACTGGCACTACTTACCCCAGGCCCTTTGGCACAAATCACCCCAACCCCAAATTTTGTAAAGCAGAAAAATCTGCTTTACAAAATTTTCCACCTAGACCAAATGTACTCGATCAACCAAGAGTCAAAATTTGTGGTTTGAGTTCTGGAGATGTGTTTACTGAAACAATTTAAGCGACTATTGACATGTAGTGTTTGTTACCCTCAGAGCTTATGGCAGATGGTAGCCTAGGGGCAGATGGTAGCCTAGTGGTTAGGGCATTCGCTCTGTGATCAGGAAGTCGTGGGTTTGATTCCCAAGACTGCGAGGCACCTCTGAGGTACCCTGAGCAAGGTACTGTCGCCACACACTGCTCCCCGGGTGCCGTGTTCCTGGCTGCCCACTACTTCAGTTGGTGAATGGGTTAAATGCAGAGGAAGAATTTCGTACTGTTCACACTGTGTGCTGTGGTGTGTTCATGTATGACCGAATGATCACTTTCAAAGCTCGAGCACAAAACTGAAAAGATTTGGTTCACTATTGACTTCTAGTGTATATTAGCTTCTTACCTCTGAGGCTAACAAACACTATACACTAACAGTCTTTTTAAACTGAAAAGATTTGGGTGACTATTGACTTCTAGTGTATCTTAACTGTGTATCCAGTGCTACACTAAAGAAGTAAGAAGAAGTCTGCTTGGCTGAATGATTATATCTGGGGTAGGAATAAAATTAATCAAATTAAAATCGTTTGTCAAACTATTCCTTAAGTTTCAAACCACAGTTTCAAACTCAATTTATTATTTGGTACCTGGTTTGGCTAACCAATCATTCATTATCTTAAATCACGTGTGCTTGTATGGAGGACTAAACATGACATAATTATAAATAAATAAATGTGTGAATAAATAAGTACATACAGAAATAAATAAATACAATATGCCCTGGAAAATTGCTAAATGTGTTCCTACTTTTGTTTATTAACATATTTCATATTTATTTCTGAATTTCTACATTTCTTCATTTGTTTATTTTTGTGTTGTCACATTTCTTTATTTATCTATTTTAGATTTTCCACATTTTCCCTTATATTTATTTCTGCATTTCCACATTTCTACATGTATTTATTTGTCTGTATGCTGATAAGGTAGGCGGTCCCAGCCTTAGTCGAAACCGTGATAGGGCAGCAGGGCGCCTCAGACAGAAGCAATCGATCTAATCAGCGTGATGCTTGTTTCTGAAACTAATTGCAAATGGCTGCCAACGGGAGGCCGTTAGCACACGTTCTGCGGGATTTAGCTGATCAGCTGGAAAATAGCAAGTTTCTCGTGTTCATATATGTCAAATAACCATTGTCAGCAGTAAAATTGTATTTTATTTATAAGGCGATTTAAACCTCAAAGATCTAAAGGATAATGTGGTGTTCAAAACATTTTTTTGTGCAGCTCAGGATGCCATGAACCCACCAAGTTCAGCTTCGCCGTCTCATGCCATCACAACCAGACACCCAGTGGATGGTAATTTTGGAGTATGGACATTTTGAAACTGCCCAACAAAATGTAAAGATATTTAATAAAATAACTGCAAATCACGATATAGGTAGGTGTGCAGGATTTAGCTGATCAGCTGGAAAGTAGTACGTTTCTAGTGTTCACATGTCAAATAAGCATTGGCATCAGTAAAATTGTATTTTATTTATACGGAAATCTAAACCTCAAAGATCTAAATGACAGTGGTGTGTTCAAAACATTTTTTGTGCAGCTCAGGATGCCATTAACCCACCAAGTTCAACTCCGCCGTCTCATGCCAGCACATGACAAATTTTTACGTGTTTCTCTTCTGATTTTAGGTAGTCAGACAAATCCACATGACTTCAAAGAATTCCTTTTAGCCGTGTTTCCAAATCTCAGACAAGGGGGCGGATTTGAATTGTTAAAAATTTCTGGATCAACTTGCAGTCGCACACTGACCCCTGTCCCAAAGAGGGCTACCATGTCAAACATCGGAAAGATCCTCAGACCCAAATTGGTCATGCTACAATCTTCATTTGACCACTTCAGAGGAACCTCAATCTAGAGCCTGTAAATTCATAATTTGAAAACTGCTCTTTTCATCTTAAAAATGCAGACTTTGAACGCCATTTATATTATTATTTCTTGTTGAAGTTTTAAAATGAATTCCTAAAATGAACCTGAAACAGTAGTCAGCTGGTTGGACCACCTCAGAAATGTGTCACATGTGGAGAAGAATTCCCAGTTTTGCACATTAAGGCTCATAGTGATGAATGCATAAGGTAATATGTAGGCACACTGCACATCAGGCAGGCACCAAGAGGCAGTGCAAGTGCAGCTGTACAGCAACTTAATAGTATCGGTGTCATAGGATGAACTTTGTAATTCTAAACATTCCTGTGCTTCTTGACCTGTTTGTAGTCTTTGATACAGTTTCTCATAGTCATCAAGAGGTTATCATCCATCAGATTTAATGTGACCTTTTCTTTTTACATTTAAACTAATTCCAATGGTTGTAATACACTAACGACAACAACACTTTTTTGTCTTAGAATATTGCAGAGCACTGTTGAGGGACAAATGGAGGCAGACACAGAAGGTGCCAGAACCCAAAGTGAAGAGAGATATGAGAGCACACTGATAAGACCTCAAGAGAGTCAGACAGCAAGGGCTAGCAACACAGACATCTCAGTGCCATATCATGAGACTATTCCTTCTCCAGTGACCTCTCAGGAGCATGTGCCTAATTTTCCGATCATTAATTTGAGCCCACTTGAGAAAGGAAGTCTTTTATAGTAAACAAAGCATTACATAGCTTATTTTCATAATTTCTATATAAATATATGTATTTTATATATTTTGTGTTGTTTTAGATGGAAAATTGAGCTGGATCACTCAGAGGCAGCAAAGAGATTCAGAGAAGACCTTTTAAACAAGTACTCTACTTTAAAACCACTAAGCCTTACTGTGGATCTTGGAAACAGTGCAGAGGACAGGGAAAGGGCAATCCTTTCTTTTTATAAGATGGCCCATGTTAAATGGGCTTCCCCTTTGAAATGCACATTGAAGGGTAAATTTCTTCCAAAAAGAAACAAAACACCACTTGCACCATTTAATTCCATGGGAACTAATAAAACCCATATATACATCAACAGATTAATACAACAGGAATGTGTAACCTTAGTAAAAGCTGTTATAAGTAGGTAGAGGACTGTTTTTGTAAATGTTTAAGTTACAAATAGGTAGAGGTGTCTTTAGTTGGCATTGCACTTCCTGATATTGCTGCACTATATTGTCTGCTCACTTTGTGTTTGCATTTTGTTTTTCTTGCTCAGGAGACCCAGTCCAAACAATAATGTCCAAACTTCAGTATGGATTTGATACTTTTGGTTTTGGTTGGTAAAAAATGTTTTGTTTTTACAGATAATTGGGGTTGATGATGCACTTTTGTCTGTCAGCCATGATGTGACTGGCTGAGTTTATTCTAGGTTGAAACAATCTCAGACATACACTAACCCTGCCTGTTTCCTAAAATATACATATAACTATAGTCATGTTTATCCCTTTAGTTGTCTTTTATATTCTTGATGAGATATAAGGTCAGAGAATTCTGTGGCTTATTGATATTCCTTTTACTTTTGCTGTATGGCAACATAATGTCTGTGTCCTGTACATTACCAGTTGTGTGGTAACGTTTTTATTTTAAGTGCCAGGGGGAACTCATCTTTTTGATGGTGAAACAGACCACTTGATTCCTTCCACTTCCCAGTTCCTTTTGGAGAGTGACTTCTTTGTTGTTGCTGGTCGAATGATTGGTCACTCATTCTGGTGGACCATGCTTAGGTGGATTGAACCCAGCAATCCTGCATGTGCTGTTTGATGGATCCCCAGAAGAAGCCACTATAGATATTAAGGATTGTGCTGACCTAGATATTCGTGAGACAATCAAATTTGTATGATGAATTTTTTCAGTATAAAAAATGATAAATCAATTATTGAACACAGTACAAATCGTCCTAAACACATACTGTGACAGATTAGATTGACATTCTTAAATAGTAATGGTTTTAACAAAGTATGAGTGGGCTTAGCTTTTGCTTGAGGAATTCCATGTTGGGAAATTTAATATTTTTTTGTTTTAGACCAGTTACCAGTGTTTTTCTAATTCAATAAACACAACTTATTAAATTTTTAAAATGGAAACACATTTTTCCAGTACATTTTAACTGAATAGTTAACATCCATTGTCTCAGGAAGTATTTGGATATTAAGTTTTAATCTGTTTGTTAATATCAGCTGGATGGGACAGTGGACCTATCGTCTGAAGAAAAGCATAATGTTAATGAGTTGGCATTGTCCTGGGACATGCCTCCAGTCAAATCTGAGAACAGGAGATGGCTGTTTGATAAACTACTCTTCCATGCTGTGAGTATTTGATAGGTTACAGTTATGACGAAGGACTGGATTTTCACCATAGGTGGATGGTGATACATTCATTTGAACAATTATTAGTTCTATAAACTATGTGCAAAAGATGAGGCCGGTTGGCTTTTTGTTTTGATGTAAATATTTTGCAGGTCCTTGGAAGAACTTCCAGACAGGTCAAACACTTACGACGGGTTTTAAAAGAGACACAGATCTGGCCTTTGCAAACAGAGAGAAAAGACATCATTCCACTTCTGTTTCCATGAGCATCTCAGATACAGTGCACATCACAGGTAAATTCTCTAAATTGAAAACACTCCTTGTCCATAGGCATTGGTTTCAGTGCATTGCAACAATTAAATTGGGAGTAGGGTTGTGTGTTGTAGCACTGTTATGTATACAGTGGTTTGTTCTATAACCTTTTGGTGGTTTGCAAAAGTGGGTGTTACCTTATTGCTAACCATTGTTGTCAGATGGTCTTGGACAAGATAAAATGGCCAACACAGGATGAAGATGAATACAGAGAGGTCTCTTTGGAAGATGCATGTAGGATCACAGGATTTCTTCGCACATTTATTGAGAATTGTAAGTTAAGTTTAAATTTATTTGTTCCTAGTCAGCCTGGTGGTGTTCCAATTTAGCCTTTTTTTTCGTTTTTCTTACTATGAGTGTAGCATAAAAATCAATTTGCATATGTGCCTGCAGATGTAAAAATCATTATTGCAACTTATAATGGTTATTAATGGTGATTCCACTGATTAGGAAAGATCATAAAATTACTTCTGTTCTCCTGTGGCAGCATCTCCAACCCTAATTGGAAAATTGGTGCAATTCTGGGTAGGTTGGAACGTGCTTCCCTCTCATCTTGAAGTGGTAGAGAGCGGCTTCCCAAGGTCTTTCACCCGCTTCAACTCCCAGGGCATTACAAAGAATACAGTGTCTTTGAAAGAGACATCCTTGCTGCTATTTGGACTGTCAATACTAGATTTGCAATGGTCTGAGGACACTGCACAAACGTTGTGACGTTATGTTCAATTCAATTCAATTCAATTTTATTTATATAGTGCTTTTTACAACCAGGTTGTCACAAAGCAGCTTTACAAAGTCTAGGTCCGAGCCCCTAGTGAGTAAGTCAAAGGCAACAGAGGTGAGGAAAAACTCCCTCAGCTGGAGGAAGAAACCTCGGGAGGAACCAAGACCAAAAAAAGTGGGACCCGTCCTCCTCAGGTCGACCCAGAGAGAAAGGAACGACAATCTTTATCGGGAGAAATAACAAGAGAGGGCCTTAATGAACAAGATTATGTTCATTAAGGCCCTCTCTTGTTCTTTACAGTTGACACTGGAGAGGCTGAGAAACCAGCGAGATCAAGCATTAGACCTGACAGTTTGTTTCTAGCAGCTTTTGGACCTAGAAGGAGGACACAGTTTTATCTGTGTTGATTAAGAGGAAGCTATGTGACATCCACTCTTTATCTTTAAGCAGTCCCCAATCTTAATTAATCTAGGTTTATCATCGGGATTTGCAGAGATATAAGGCTGTGTATCGTCTGCATAGCAGTGGAAGGTAATCCCATGTTTCCGAATAATCATCCCTAAAGGCAGCATGTACAGAGTAAATAAAAGAGGTCCTAAAACAGAACCTTATGGAAGACCATATTTTACATTAGTAGGTGAATCTCCGTTAACTCTTACAAACTGATAGCGGTCGTTCAAGTATGATCTGAACCAGGGTAAGGTGGTTCCAGCGATTCCCACAAGGCTTTCTAGTCTGTCTAGTAAAATAGCTTGGTCAGTTGTGTCCAGTGCTGCACTAAGGTTAAGCAGAACCAACAAAGAGACTAATCCTTTGTCAGCGGACAGTAAAAGATCATTTACTATCTTTACTAAGGCTGTTTCTGTGCTATGATGAGGCCGGAACCCAGATTGAAATTTTTCATATATACAGTTTTTGTGTAGTAATGAACATAACTGTTGGGCCACGACTTTCTCTAAGATCTTAGAAAGAAATGGAAAGTTAGAGATAGGTTGATAGTTAGAGAGCTCGCAAGGATCAAGGTGTGTTTTTTTTTAACAGAGGTTTAACTGCTAATTTTAAGGATTTTAGTACATAACCAAGACTAAGTGAAGTGTTTAATACCGATAGGAGAGGGACGATGATTACTGGTAGGACCTCTTTATGCAAGCTTGTAGGAATAGAGTCGAGCGAACAGGTAGAGGATTTTGAAGAGAGAATAATTTTGTCTTTTTGTCGGACTGGGTTAAAAGATGTCAATTTCTCAACTACAGCTGAGATTTGGACAGTATCTGTGTCAGCTGAATCGGGTGGCAAATGTGGTTGAGCCGAATTTCTAGATTTAATTTCTTGTCTAATTACTTTAATATTGAAAAGTCAATAAAAATACCACTAGAAAGATTTGCAGGAACTTGTGGTTCTGCACCTCCCTGGTTCTTAGTTAGTTTAGAGATAGTACTAAACAGAAAGTTTGTATCTTATTTTTATTAGATACAATGAGAGATGATAAATAGGCAGAGCGTGCCGTGGTAAGTGTTTTATTGTAGTCTCTAAGGCTCTCCTTCCAGACGATGTGGAAGGATTCCAAATTAGTCAGTCGCCATTTGCGTTCTAGTCTATGCGCATTTTGCTTTAAAGCACGTGTTTGATCATTACACCAGGGAGCCAGTATTTTCTGTCTGACTTTTTTACGTCTTAGAGGTGCAACGTAGTCTAGTGTGAATCGAAGAGAGTTTTCGAAGCATTCAGTTAGGTTATCTATGTCTGCTGGATAAGATGGAGTGCCAAATGGAGTTGATATTTCTGGAAGATTCTCAATAAAACTATGAGCTGTGGCAGACGTAATTGCACGACTGATACGAAAGCAAGGAGACGTGCTTACATTATGATTAAGATGAAGATTATATGTAATGAGGTAGTTAAACACAGTTCTCTTTTAACCTATACTGAGTATTCTGTTAAACACGTGTCTCTATTACATGCAGTTGCATTGACACACATTTTGACTTAACAGGAAAAATTATGCAGAAATTAACTGGTGAAAAAATCCTGTTAGTAATTACATCAATACAAGCATCCATTGTGCATACAGCATCAGTGGTCAGGCTCATTGAGACACTTGGGTAACCATAATTATCACAGTTTTATTATCCTTGTGTCAGAGAATTAAAAAACAAAGTTCCTGTCTGCTTTAAAATAAAAACACTGGCTGTTCTGTCACTGACAATTGCTCATTTTTTCCATGCTCATTTTCTCCAAACTTCCAAAATGCAAATTGTTTATAAATTTTATTTTCTGAATCAGATTGTTACCTGTATGCCCATTCTTTAGTCTGAACATTCGGCATTGTACTGGCTGTAAATGAGAAATTTATTGGAGCATTTCTGATAATTCCACAGTTTATATAGACTTCAATCACATGGGACAAAGGACCATCAGGTTTTGGTAGATTATCTACCTCTTGCTCAGTCAGGGGTCGCTGCAGTTGAACCTCAGGGACCACAACATCAGGCTGTCGATGACCATGTGGTGCTGTCCAGCCTACTCCACACTCCAGATCAGCCTTTAAATGGCAAGACATGTTGATGAAGGGTCAGTTTGTCATGTAGGTAAGAGAAGTAGTACAGCAAATTACTGCTCAAAACACTGGTGAGAAAAACAAACAAAAAAAGTGCATGGATATCGGACTGATTAAAGTTTATATTATGCCCCTCTCCATTATCAACTGAAACAACATAGTTGTTTAGTCCTGGCCTTTTTATTACTTTCTAATCCTGAACTGTTAACCTCTGCCAGTGTGGTGGTTAAATGTTGATGTACATGTATGAAAACAATAAATAAAACCTGTATGGGGTCCTGCTGTGCCTCGTGGTCATATTGACTCCACAGTTGGAGTGGGGATTGGTTTCCCTCAGTGCGCAGTCGGTTGCAGTTCCAGCCACGTTTGAAGAAATCAAGGTGTTTCTGAATGTGAGGCAGAAAGCACCAGTGTAGAGCGTACAGATGAACTTCACTGTTAGGATTCAGAAGGCCTTCTTCTTCAAAGTTGTTAAAAATAGTGTAGAAGAGATCGAGCACTCCTACGTAAACATCTCTCCAGAGCCTCTCTATTCTAGTGGGAAAAAAGAACAAAAATTCATGTAATTCTGTGACATAAAACTGTACTGACATATATCACACATGCCAATTTCAAAATTAAACTTTAGAAGGTATTTTACTCTCAATAAGGGCTGTTGATTTCACTTCACATTACACTGCATTGCATTCACCTTTCAGTACAATACGGAACAATTCTAGTAGCCAAAATATATTTGTATATATACATGGACACATGAGTTTTATATTAAGACTTACTTGAAAATTAGGTACAAAACAATGGACAAATAAAAAAAATGGCAAATAACGTACAAGTTTTTACAAAAGTTTAAATTAAGACTGATGTCTGAATTAATGATTTCATGTTACCTTTAATTTCGCACACTCCTGCCAGCAATATGTGAATTCCTATTAAGTCCTCTGTTTGCCACCATGTAGTGTGCAACATCAACATTTTCTCCACCTTTATCAGACCTCAAACATGACGGCAGGCCATGAACTTCAACAGCTTCTAGAAAGCTCTTACTACTAACCAGAGATGTTCACTTTTTTGTGAAAAAAGTCATTTTTCCAAGTCCAAGTCAAGTCTCAAGTCTTTGCGCTCGAGTCCAAGTCAAGTCTCAAGTCTTTAGCTGTGTCTGAAATGTGCACTTGTTCACTCGTTCACTACATAGTGC
>JBBIGA010136143.1:25000-42503 GCA_037576975.1 Alestes dentex | reverse complement strand
TGTGTGTGTGTGTGTGTGTGTGTGTGTGTGTGTGTGTGTGTGTGTGTGTGTGTGTGTGTGCGCGCGTGTGTGTATGTGTGTGTGTGTGTGTTTGTGTGTGTTACGGCCTTACCTCCCATGCCCCACCTCCATTTGTCCCAGTCACTGGAGTACTGAGCCTGGGGTCCCCCATCATTATTTCCCCATTTGGTTTCTCCTGTAACCCCAACTTGTGCACCTGCCCCTTGTTCATTTTTCATTATTTTATCCCAGCTTGAACAGGCTTGAATTGTCCGTTCACTTTTGTGTTTCCCCGTGTAGTAGTTGTGGTGAGGTAGTCTGCCTTGCGTTCTATCCTCAGTCCTGATTGTTCCTACCTGTTACACCTGACTGACGCTTCCCTCTATGTAGCGGATGATCGCTACCCACCAAATATCCTGCACTGGCTTCACACCAGCCTGACCCGGCAGGAGAAAATTGTTTGTTCCATCTACGAAATTCGAAATTTCGTCTGAACTCAGAACTGAGCTCTCCCTAGCACGAGCCAGAGCTTTCGTGGTTGTTTTCCTATTTCCTTTGGTCCCTTTGGATTAAAGCCACTTAATTCTCAATTCAGGATGTGCATCCCTCTCTTTCCCTACTTCCATCCACAAACATAATGTGAGGGAGGCTTTACTGTGGAGGGGGGGTACATGTGATAAAACCCCTGCAACATCTGCAGTAATCTCCAGTAACCTCAATAACATGATACACACCAAGCTGACTGACTCCAGAGAGAGTGTGTGTGTTAGATTTGAACTGCACACTGTTTCTGGAGTGTTACATTTTTAACAGTCTCCTCATTCCTCGACAGTAAGTGTGTGTGTGTTGTACAGAATAATGGAGCAGGAGGAGACGCAGAGAGGGCTACACTGATCCTCATTACACTCTTCTCTCTCTTTCATCCACTTTGAGAGTCTCTCACCCTTTCTCTTTCACTCTCTTCTTACTCCCTCCCTCCCACCTGCCTTATTTCACCCACTCAGTGTCTCATTCCTGCACTTTATCTCTTTCTCACTCATCCAGTCTCATTCTCTCTCTGTCTGTCTGTCTGTCTGTCTTTCTTTCTCTCTTACTCTTTCTCTTATCCTTTCTTATCTTACCCTTTCTTTCTTATATAGTCACAGCTTCTCTTGCCCTTTTCTCTGTTATGCCCCTCTCTCTCTCTCTCTCACACACACTCTCTCTCTCTCTCTCTCTCTCTCTCTCTCTCTCGGGTTGTATGTCTACATTACGATCAGGCTGATGATATAAAATCAATATAATATGCCACATGTTAATGTGTGTCAGATATACTGTATTTGTGGTATTTTTGTGAAAGTGAGCACAGACACTAACCTGGGGCGGGGCAGGTGTGAAATGAGGCGGGTTTATAAATAATACATCATCAGGTGTGGTCAGGCCAATGACAGTAGCATCATTCCTCCACAAGCTGCATCATAATTAATGGGACAGGACAAGCTCAGTTTTGGACCACAGTGGGTTTGAGAATTCCTCTGAGCCACAGATTCTGAACACCCCTAATCTGCCCACATCTTTCAATTCTGGCCTCCAAAACTGCAGCTAACATGTTAGAGGAGCTCTCACCCTGAAGAACTCTTTGGTGGACCCGGCGTCCAGTGTTCCGTATGCAATCTCTGTCTGCTTGGCCAAGTCCTCAGCGCTCTCTATAGGAGACACCATCCGCTCCACAGTGAGGAACGCAGCCAGATTAGCCGTGTAGGAGGAGATGATGATCAGGGTGAAGAACCACCAAACACCTCCGACTATACGACCAGAGAGTGACCTGGGAGAGAAAGAGGGAGAGACACAGGTCAATGGCCAGACACATAAAAAGTTGATCAGCTGAACAGTTGTCTTCTGTGATCTGACTGGGGGTGGGGTGTTGACTGGATTTGCTGATGTGGGGAAGCTGAGGATTCACAAGGTGGCAGGTACATTTTTTGTGTTAATAAAAATTAAGTGTCAATATTTTTATTCAGAAAAATAAGCAAAAACAAAAAAGCAAATAAAAGCAAATAATAACAAAAAACCAGAACAGATTTTTTTATATTAACCCCAGAACAATCCCCCCACCACCTTAAGGAAAAAAAAAAAACATATAAAAGGGAGTACAACTATAACACATTCAACCATTTTAAGAAATAAAAAATATTAGCTATGAATGCTCACTCTTTTTTATATTTAATTTATTCTGGAGGGAGGGTGACTCAGTCCTCAAAGAACTGGGTCCCAAACTGTATCAAAACACTTAGCGTCCCTCTAAGAGTGTATTTGATTTTCTCAAGTTTGATTTAATAAAGAATAAATATAATCAAGGACCTAGTCGCTACACTTCACAGACTCCACTTTGATGGTCTTAAAACCTCCCCAGTTGAGTCGTGACCGTGCTTGCAGAGCCCCCTGGTTGCCAAGCATTACAGCTGCCAGCCCCCATGAAGGGGATTTAGTCAAAATGACTGGGGGTTATTTTTAACACCATGGAATCATGGTCGCCTGTGATAATAATATAGTTTAATTGTTAGTGCACATTACAGCAGACTGAACACAGCATAAAGAGTAACCAAGCGACCCTCATCATTACTTTAATTTGTGGATTTAATTAATAGAAGGTAATCATCATAATGGGGGTCCATTGGTTTATTTTGCACTGTGGCTAAGACACAGTATAGCAACAGCACTTCAGACACTAGCGCACACACACGCACACGCGCGTGCGCACACACACACACACACACACACACACACACACACACACACACACACACACATTTCAGTTTAATGAGGAACAGCCTGCTGCCAAATAATATTGATTACAGCGGACACAACCAGAGACACTCTATCTCTCTCTCTCTCGCTCTCCCTCTCCCTCTTTTTTTCTCTCTGTCTCTCTCTCTCTCTCCTCTCTTTTTATTGCTTTCCTTTTTTTCCTCTCTCTGTCTCTCTCTCTGTTTTCTTTTCTCTCTCTCTCTCTCTCTCTCTCTCTCTCTCTCTGAAGAAGTCCATGTCTTTTATCTGAAATAACAGACTGGCATTTAAAGATTTCCTCCTGACCTGTGGTACAAAATGTGTGTGTGTGTGCGTGTTCGTTCTTTAGTGCTCTGACAAAAGCAGCATAATTTTGCACAACTCTCATTCAGAACCAAAGCACATGTAAGCGATTCTGACAGACAGTATCCTGTGTGTGTGTGTATGTGTGTGAAGAGAGTGGTTGTTGCTGATTCAGGAATTGGAGAGCGGGAGAACAAAGAGAGAGCTACAGAAAGAAAGAGAAGGAAAGAAAGAAAGAGAGAAAGAGAGGGGAGGGAAGGAGAGAAAGAGAGAGAGAATGTGTGTGCTAATGTGAGCACTATGGCACTGTTTGTAGCCAATAAGAATAGACATGACAGGATGCTGTGATATGACTGGCTAGGTGTGACAGGGTGTAAATGTCTGAACAAACTGTGTGTGTGTGTGGTGAATGCAGAATGACAGGCATGTCAGAGTGTATATGGTCAAGGAAACACTGCCTTTCTCTCAGAATATCGCTGAATCAATACTGATACAATACACACACACACACACACACACATGAACTTGAGGTTCACAAGCAGGGCTGTGTCTGAACATCTATTGGCCTAAACTACATCCTACCTGCAAAATTGGATGAATGTAATGTAGTTGTTAAGTGGTTTCTAAGGTGTTGCTAACAGGTTGCTAGGTGGTTGCTATGGTATCCCAGGTGGTTAGGGTTTTGCTAACCAGTTGCTATGTCATATCTGTGGCTGCTTGGGTATTGCTGGTTCGTTGGTACAGTATCCAAGATGGCTGCTAGGTTGTTGCTCCCTCTTGGCTGCAAAAACCTAGGGGGTGAAGTGTTTGGCTACACGGAGCATGGCCACATCAAATAGGACTGCCCCAAAAAACACGGGTGGCTGATGCACAAAACTGTGCATCAGCCACCAGTGTTTGTTCAAAGCTGGGGGCTGGGGGCTGGGGGCTGGGAGCGGAGGGGGTGAAGCTGCTGTGGCATCAAAGGTGCACGCTGCGGCCGGCACAGAGTGCGTGGCCTCAGGCTCACTGGAGAACAATGCTGGGGTCGGCAAAGCCCCGGCGCCAGCCAATAGTGCACAAATAGTACTGAGCAGCCAGAGGCCCACGATGCCAGCGGCCTGACCAGCGGGGAGAGCGCTGACACTGTTGGGAACACGGAGCACAAGACTACAAAGGAAGCAGCTGCACTGATCCAGTGCACTGTCCCCCATACCCCTGCCCCCCAGCCCCTAACAGAGCTGGACACCAGTTCCCGCACTGATGACTCGTATGAGTAGGAAGACATGGAGAGTCTGGCAGATAAGTGTGATGGAGAAGATTCCCAAGCCTCAGTGGAGCTGACCAATACCAACCAAACTTTACTCCCTCAAACAGATCAAACAGTTTCTCAATAGTACTAAAGGAGGCAAACCCAACATTAAGATGTTTTCCCTGATAGGTATCACCCAGGTGAGGAAGGCATCTTTAGATGAGCTAGATAAACCTGACCAAAGAAGGTTATGAGCACTATAAATAACAGTGACAGGGTTATGTTAGCTTTTATCAGCACCATGATATCAGATTCCGTCAGAACACTAACCCCAGGCTCTGCCCCTGTTCCCCACAATGACTCCTAATGCCTAGATAAAATTCACATGACACATAAATACCTCAGACTTCTGCATTCAAATTTGCAAAGTATTGATAGTGGACTAGCCCTGCATATTCAGCGTTTGTTATGTCCTGTTTTTTAATTTATCGTGTTTGAATGACTTTTAATCTGATTCCAGTCTGGCACTTTGTTTTGTTCGCGGATTCAGTTTGCGTTCCTGGACCTGACTATGTGTATTCTACTTTTGGACTCTTTGGTATGAGCTATTGGCTATATGGTATGATTCAGAATTGTTTACTTTTTGTATTCTGCTGATCTATGGAATAAATACTGCTGCTGCTTTACTCTGCACTTGGGTCTGTCTCGGTCAGAGCCTGACATATAACTTCCTAAACCTTAGCTCTTTGAATGTTAACAGATGCCGTGATGTTGTTTAGAGACCTTCTCTTTTTGATGATGCTCTGTTAAAGAAAACCAGCATGATTTTACTGCAAGAAACACACACTGATGATAAAAGATGGAGTTCCGGGGCAACAGACTAGTTTTGCAGAAATTATACCAGGGAGTTGCTGTAAGTTGTTGTGGATCTTCATGGTCTCTGTCTTCATGAAGTTGCATGAGGCTTTAAAACGCTGTCCTCAAGAGGAATTGTTCTTTCAGCAGGAAATTTTAATTGCATCTTTGAACACCATCTACACAGAAACCATGAGGAGCCACATCCTCACTATGCAGACACACTTAGGTCTGTTGTGAATTGCTTTGATTTAACTGATGTGTGGAGGAAAGTCTTCCCCAAGGCAAGACGGTACACATGAATTAAAAACTAGCTCAAACATGATTTCTGGGGCACGACTTGACAGGATATACATACAGAAAAGTAAGGTTGTATATTTCCCTTTCCGCTTTCTCACCATCAGTATGTCTTTGTAGTCATTTTTTCTTACATCAGTTACAGGAAAAGAGTAAGACTGGCGCTTTTATAGTAGATTATTAGAAGGACCACCACTTATTCAACCTTATGCACTCCTTCAACCTTTTTTGAGAGGTTTGAAGAGAGATTAAACAATACACTGCTCATAGTGAGCTTAAGCACAAGATGAAGTCTCTGGAAAAGAAGATTCTATATTCAGGCAGCTGCCGGAACGAGACAGATGGGGCAAGAGTTGTCAGGAATCTCAAGAGGAACAAGGTGCTGTTAAAGAACTTGCTGGAGAAGAATATTGGGTGTGATATTCCCAGTTCAACAAAATGGATGCATCTACATCCCTTTTTTGCATAAGAGAAAATGTTTGGCGTTAACAAATTGGTTAAAAAATGTATAGTAAACAAGCTGGTAATACCCATTTCAAATAGCGTGCAATCTATTTTTACTATATTTACTGATCTGTTTTTAGTTAGAGACTTCATTTTTTAAGGACAAGAACTAGGTGTGGGATTAATGCCACAAGACCAGGAAAAGCCTTTGATAGAATCAATCACAACTTATATTATTATATAAATATTACAGCTTTTGGCTGCAGATCAATTTTTGTTTCTTTTTTCAGACTGTTGAATACTGAAGTACAAAGCTTACTGAAAATAACAGGGGGCTTAGGAAGCCTTTTCTGGTAAACAGAGGGATAAGGCAAGGCTGTGGTCTCTGAGGACTTCTGTACCCCACAGCGTTTGAGCCACTGCTGATAGCCCTGCGGAAGAAGCTCAGTGGAGTCTCAGTGTAGAGTCCAAGTACAGAATCAGATCCAGCGAGGATGTTTCAGACTTAACCCAGTGCCTGGACAAGTTCCAGACAGCCACGTCAGCATGGATTAACTGCAGTGTTTTTTGGGGGGCTGGTCTTTATATGTAGAAAAACTGGGAAGAGGTAGCAGAGAGGGTCCATGGAAGACTCCAAAGATGAAAATGGATATAGCTTCAGTTGTCATACCAGTGGAGGGTGCTTGCGATGAGCGATCTTGCACTCTCTATCTTATATCACATTTAAAAAGTATTTGTTGACTTTTTTGGGACAGACGTTGCTGGCTGCCACCTGGCATTCTGTCCCTGCCCTTTCCAAGGGGACGCCACTCCTTTGATATTGTATGACTGTTCTCTAAACATTCCTTCTCTCAGCAGGTTTACATTTAAACTAACAGCTTTTTACCAAAAACTGTTTTAACAATCTGAAGACGATGGAAGGAGGATGAATAACTCACTTCTCAGTCCTTGAAGGACTGCAGTCTTCCTGGAGGCCCCTGTAAAAAGCCCCCCTGTCCAAACATTCAGGAGATCTCCAGCAATCTCACATTAACGGTGCTTTGAAATCAAAATGTTTCTGGGTTTGAAGAGAAACAGTGTGTTAATCATTGTTTTGATTCTGGTAACAGTGCCAATGTTTAATTGGTGACTATTTATTTATTTTATTTTTGATTTCAAATGTCTCCTTTCTGAATGATGCTAAAATAAAGGGATTTAAAAGTCATTTCAGTCTGTCTCACCCTTTCTCTTTCAGTCTGTCTCATTCTTTCTCTCTCTCTCTCTCTCTTAGAGTGACATTCTAATTCCAGTCAACTCAGGTTATGGAATGTCTTGAAAATAAATGGAGAGATGAAAATAGAGAGTGATAGGTAGAGAGAGAGAGAGAGACAGAGAGGAAGACAGGGTAATGAGAGAAAGTGAGAGAGGGAGATAGAGAGGAAGAGAGGGTAAAGAGAGAGAAAGAGCTAGGAAAAGAGAGAGAAAGAAACAGAAAGTGGGACAGAGAGAAAGACAGAGCAAGAAAGAGAAAGGGGGAAGAAAAGAAAGATGGATAGAGAGAAAGTGAAAGGGGACAAGGGGTAGAGGAAGGAAGATTGGAGGATTGATCTATCCCTCTTCTTTCAACTATACTTGGGCTTGATGAAGAAAAATCTATATGCTGCAACTGGCATCCACACCTTCTCACATACACACAAACACACACACACACACACACACACACACACACACACACAAACACACATATAATGATGTTTTTTGGTTAATGAATGAGAGAGCTGGACTGTGTGTGTGTGTGTGTGTGTGTGTGTGTGTGGACTACCACAATGCGGGTGGTTTTGTGGATGTAGTGAGTGGTGTAAATGTCTGCAACAGAGGGGAGAGAGACCCCGATGATCTTTTCAGCAGTCCTCACTATCCTCTGTTGTGTCTTGCAATCTGATGTGGCAAAATTTCCATACCACGCTAGGATGAAACTACAGAGAATGCTCTCGATAGTTCCTCTGTAGAACGTGATAAGGACTTGGGGGAGCTCTCCTCAGTCTCTGCAGGAAGCTCTCCTCAGTCTCTGCAGGAAGAAGAGATGCTGCTGGGCCTTCTGGGTAATGGAGCTGGTGTTGAGTGTCCATGTGAGCCTCTCTGTGATGTGAACACCAAAGAATTTGGTGCCCTGGATGATCTCCTCTGAGGGGCTGTTGATGTTCAGCAGAGAGTGATCACAGTATACATCATCCTGAAGTCAACAACCTCTTTTGTCCTGTCCATATTCTGAGACATGTTGTTGGTTCTGCACCAGTCTGTTAGCCATCGCATCTCCTTTCTGTACGCCACCTTGTCATTCTCATTTATATTTATTTATTTTCCTCACTGCGGTTGTCTCATCAGCAAACTTGATTATATGGTTAGAGCTGTGCATTGCTGCATTGTCATGGGTCATCAGAGAGCTGAGCACACAGCCCTGGGGGCCCCTGTGCTCATCGTGGCGGTGCTGGATATGTTGCTCCCAATCCTGACTGACTGAGGTCTCCCAGTCAAGAAGTCCTGGATCCAGTTGCAGAGGGAGGTGTTCAGGCCATGCAGTCTCAGCTTTCCTATCAGATGCTGAAGAATGACGGTGTTGAAAACTGAACTCTATGAACACTGTGTCTTTTTTGTCCAGATGGGTGAGGGCCAGGTGAAGAGTGGTGGTTATAGCATCATCATCTATTGAGTGGTTGGAATGATATGCAAATTGCTAGGGGGTTCAGTGCAGAGGGCAGCTACAATTTTATATACCTCATGATGAGCCTCTCAAAGCACTTCATGATCATTTGTGAGTGTGACAGGACGGTAGTGTGTGTATATGTATGCGCTTTCAGTCTATTCTCCACACCAGCTGAGCAGAATTATGCTAATGGTTACACTAACCACTAACATTTATGATAGTTTTGCCACATTAAAACAATAGTTCAAAGAACCACCTTCTCCCAGCCCCACCACTTTCTGTTAATTTTTACAGCTCAAACCACCTTAATGAAGAGCTTGATGCAGTTTGAACTGATCTAGAGAAGTTTTGGTGATGTGTTTATCATAAAAGATGTGTGACTATTGATTTCTAGGGTTTGGGGATGTTTGCCTTGTCCAGTTCTAAACTAAAGAGGTTAAATTCGGACCCATACATGTCTTGGCTAATTGAGGTCTGATATGTATTCTTAATAAATAACATTTAAGTCAAAATCTGCTGAAATGTTTCTGGCAGAGGCTGAAGGTGATGTCATCAGTCCGCTGTGTCCTCCTGCAGTAGTGCATGCTGGGATTCTGCAGGTGATAATAGACTAACAGATGGTACATTTACTAGCATCACACATACACACACACACACACACACACACACACACACACACATACACTAGTTCTGCTGCCTTTTCAGCTCACCTAAAACTGTGACTTCTACAGTCGTGTGCAAAAATGTGGTCAGGCGCCATATGTTTTTATGCATAAATGAGTATACACCATTCACAGAGAACGTGCATTTTAACGCACAATTACTGTATATTTGCTGAAATTAACATGAACAAAAATGGACTAAAAATCACAAAAACATTGTTCCATTTATTCTATCTTCTCTGAAGAACTAGTTGGCCCTCATGGTTCTCCTGTGCTAAATAGATATACAAAAAACAGAAACGGTGCATTAAATAGGCAGAAGAAATGATGTGTGATAACCTGGTCATGTATTTTGACCAGGTGATCACACATTTTGCATGAATACAGGCACTACTGTACTATCCAAAATTGTCTAGTATAACTGACACGGTTTTTGTGATAAAAAAGGGCTTTCCACTGAAGGTTCTTAAGAATTAATAATAGTTGTATAACAATCCATTTAAAATAATATTTAATCACCATATGAACCAAACGTATATATGCTCCTAGTTTGACCCTTCAGCCCTCTATAGTAGCTCAGGCTGTGTGTTGTTCTGTGTGTCATTCTGATGTGTTTGAAGCCCCTCTCAATCAGATACAGCTTTAAATGGCTTTAAATTTAGCAGCAATAATTGAAAGTCAAACACTCCTTAAGCAGTGCTTGAAAGCCATTTACACACACACACACACAGACACACACACACACATAGTGGGATTTTCACAAGCAGAGCATGAAGCTTTGATGAAGCCAGGTGTTAAAACATGCAACTGTCAAAGTAGAACAATTGTTCTGTGTGTGTGTGTGAATGTGTGTGTGTGAAATGTCCTGATGGTAGTAAGCCTGGAGAAAAACAGGACTAATCTACAGCATCAAGAAAATACTTCTGATGTTTCATTTTTACCTGAAAAACAAACAACTCTCTTTCTGGCTAAGATTAGGATAAAGCTATTAAAATTCAGATTAATATTGGGATTAGGCTTCATATTACATGTATGTCATACATATGGGACACATTATTATAACTGGGCTGCAGCGATCATGTTCACCAATGTCTGATTTTTATTTTTGGTTAATCAGACCAATACACATTAAAAAATAATGTCATTTACTCTTAAAAAGCCCATATCCTACATTTTTCATTTTGATCCAACCTACTTTTGGACTTATTCCCCAAAAACACTTCTAATTCATTTCACACTGTTCCTCGTCCTCTCGCTATCCCTCAGAATTAAACAGACTGTTACTGTTACAGTGCCTTTAAGGCTGATATGTAGATGAGCTCTTGTTAAAAAAAGTAGTCTGGACTGAGACACTCCTTATAGCTTCTTTGTGAATGGGTGGGGCTAAATTGCTGTAGGATTAATTGGAGGAGCTAGACTTCAGTGGATTAAATGGACGGGGCTAAACTGCTGTGGGGCAAATGGGCGTGGCGAGTTTGCTTCTCACTTTTTTGAATAACAGAAAACAAGATGAATTAAAACAAGCAACAAAACTAAAATCATTAATGGGTTGGTTGTGATTGTGTTTTTGAGCAAAAACCTGTGCGTTATTACATATTTATACAGGCATGTCTAAATATAGACACACACTACTGCACAGAGCATATGTTTATATATTTTTTCCTTACTGTGTTAAATAAACATAATAATTGTTGTATTAAAATGTGCAGGAGTGAGTCTCTGTAGAGCATGTGTACTTATGTACACTCTGAATATGTGTTCTGTATGACTATATATAAAATCAACAGGAAATCATATGATTACATATAGGTGCTTATGTGTTTTATTATCATAATACATAATAATATAAATTATATTATATAACACCACAGGGTGCATGTGTGTATGTGTGTGCGTGTGTGTGTGTGTGTGAGTGTGTGTGTGTGTGCGCACATTATCACTCTCTAAATGACCCCAAAACCACAGAGTTAACACCTCTGTCTGCTCTGAAACCATGCCTTCAAACACTCTCTTTCTCTCTCTCTATTTCTCCCTCTCTCTTTCTATCTATCTATCTCTTTCTCTTTCTTATCTTGCAGATGTGGTAATTTCTCTAAATTCAGACGCCAGCTCTCCCTGGACATCGCTCATGAATTTTTCACCTGGCCACATCCCCAACTCATCAATAATAAACTGCTGTATTCTTATGAATATTGTAAAGATAAAGTGCGGTTTTGTGGCCTGACTGCAGCTGGATTAAAGTTTGATTAGAGTAGCGATGGCAGAGAAGAGCCACTGTCAATTCATCTGCACAAAACTCACCGCCAACACATCACAAACTCACTGCAGACACACTACAGAATCACTGCAAACACTTCACAGACTCACTGCAGTAATACTGAAAACTCACTGGAAACTCACTGCAAACACACCTCAAACATACTGCAAACACACCACTAACACACCACTAAACTCACAGCAAACACCACAAACTTGCTGCAAAAACATTACAAACACACTGCAAACTCACCACAAACTCACCGCAATAACTATGAAAACTCACTACAAACTAACGGCAAATGCCCTGCAAACTTACTTACCACAAACTCAACTCAGACACATCATAAGCACACAACAAACTCACTGTAAGTGCACAGCAAACACATGGAAAGTAAACTGCAAACTCACTGCAAACACACATCAAAGACACCACTGCAAACGCTGAAGATCTAGGTGGCCCTGAGGGTCCCCTTCAGAATACACACACTCCTTTACCTGGGTGTGAAGTCGCAGCCCTGCTGCATGAACGCTCCGAGGGAGAACCAGAGGCTGTTAAATATCCCAAACTCATTGGGGGGCTGGTCGGCTGGAGCAGCTTCCGATCCCTCTTCGGGCTCCTCCGTGTGCCATTCATACGGGCTGAAGCGGCTGACCAGGAAGAGCACCACGCTCACGCCGATATAGGCGAACACGATGCACATCCAGATCTCGTAGGCCAGCGGGTCCAGGAAGGAGAACACGCCAGGCTTGGACTTCTGCGGTTTCTTAATCATAATAGAGATGCCCAAGCTCATGAAAGGCTTTGAGAAGTCTATGACCTCCTCCCGGACCAGCGTGATCGTTAAAGGGGCCACTGCAATCTCCGCTTTCTGTAGAGAGAAGGAGGAGAACAGCTGAAACTCAGAAGGTTGAGGGTTGACCCTATAGCACCCCTGTAATGTGTAAACACATATTACTGCAATAACATATAGAACACGGACCACCTCAGACCTTGCACCTCTGAAATCAGGGGTCTAACCAGGGGGTGAGTTTGTTCCCCTTTGCTCCAGAAACTGCCTCCACTCTTCTGGGAAGGCTACATGTTGGAACATTGATGTGTGGATTTGATTGCAGCTCTGAGAGCATTAGTGAGAGTCAGGTACTGATGTTGGAACATTGATGTGTGGATTTGATTGCTGTCCTGAGAGCATTAGTGAGATCAGGTCCTTATGCCGGAACATAGCTATGAGGGTTTGACTGCAGTCCCCAGAGCATTGGTGAGGTTGGATGATCAGTTCTGGATCCCAGTTCTGGATCACAAACTCCACTTCAGCTCATCCGAGGCATTTCTGCTTCTTGTCAGGACTGAGTGGACACATCTTTACCACCTCTGCTGGAAGTCACACTCGACCCAGCCGTCTGTTCTTCAGCTAATTCCATCTCCTTCCCCTGCGTTTTGTTAATTAGCTTCATTAAGAAGCAGCCTAATTGGCTATCTGGGGGCAAGTGAGGTGGACTGAATTATGCTACAGATGTGGAGAGTGTGGCACTAGGCAGTCTGCCTCGTTTCATCTGCCCACCTGAAGCAGCAGCCGCTGCAGCAGCAGTGTAAAGAACAGACTGCACACCTCTAACCAGGTGTGTTTACAGAAGAACACCTGGTCTACGCCGCTCTGCCTGGATGTTAAGGGAATGAACAGAGAACCTTCATTAAAGTGATACTTCATCAGATAATCTAAAGCAGTCAGGCCTGGGTGCTGGGGGGGCTGGATCGTGGTTTGTTGGTACAGATGAGGCTGGGCAGATGTGTTGGCCGCAGACAGATTGCAGACACACTTTGACGAGGGGATGAGAGAGGATGGCTGTCATCCTCAAAGTGCTTTCAATTGGTCAATTTCAGAATAAACGCAGGGCCACAGAGGAGAGTGTGATGCGGTCAGTGTCTTCCTGTGTTCTCGTCCTAATAACAGAGGATTTACTGACTTTTATCCAGCGCTTTAAAATGTCAAGCCACAGAAAAGAACATCATGATATCATGAGCAGGTATCGATTGGGGTCAGCTCAGCTCCCTTGTCCTCATGAAGGTGTGTGTGTGTGATGTAATAGCTTCAGCACCCTGGTCAGTGCAGTAATGGCATTAAAGCTTCTTACATTCTGGAACATAAATTATACTAGAACTTCATTCTGATATGAATTTTGGTAGAACTGCATTCTGGATATTAATTTTGGTAGAACTGCATTCTGGATATTAATTTTATTAGAACTTTGGTGGCCTAGTGGTTAGGATGTTCGCCCTGTGATCAGGAAATTGTGGGTGCGATTCCCAAGACTGATAAGCACCTCTGAGGTACCCTGAGCAAGATAATATCCCCGCACACTGCTCCCCGGGTAAAATACAGAGGTTGAATTTCGTGCTGTTCACACTCTTGTGGTGTGTTCATGTACGACAGAATTTTCACTTCATTCTGTATATTAATTTTATTTGAACCTCATCCTGGATATTAATTTTATTAGAACTTCATTCTGGATATTAATTTTATTAGAAATCTGGTCTGGATGTTTTGAGAACTTCTTTTTTGGGTGTCAATTTTGTTTGAACTTCATTCATGTTAATTGTTTTAGAACTTAATTTTGGAAGTGTATTCTGCCTGTTACATTCTGGCTGTTTATTAGAACTTTTCTTATTCATTTTTATTAGATCTTCATTCTGGATGATTGCATTGTTTAGTAAAATACTAATCTAGAATTTTGTGGAGCAGAATTTTGCAGAATACACAGAGTAATTCTGTAGTTTTTCAGTAAGAGTTTTTTGTGAACTTTTGTGAACTTTCACTCACAAGTTCACCCCACTGACCTATAGCACAACGTCATCTGGACTGATCTAAGAAGGGGCGGAGCCTCATATAATAATCCAGAAGAATAGAGGAGGTTCTGGATCTGACTCTTAATGGAACCGTTCCAAAAGCTGCTCTAATAATCCATAAGCAGAGGCAGTGAGGGGCCCAGTCAGTCTGAAGGAAAAATGATTTTATCTTTATTCTTATCTTTATTATGGTTTATGATTAGCATGCAAATAAATGGACAAGGCAACTGTGAATTAATTAAACAGAGGTAATGTAACAGTTAGCCAGAGGCTGAGAGATTATTACTATATTAATATCATAAGTAATGATGTATGGAGATTTCTGGTTATATTTGCAGTTGTGTACAAAACTTTGTGCACCACAGGTCAAATGTTGTTTTGTTGATTTTCTAAGCGCAAATCAAAACACATTTAAGTAGAACCTTTATGATCACCAACTTATGTTTATAAGCTCTAACATATATTTTTTTAATTAAAACATAAATTGTTTCTTTTGCACCGGCCACATTTCATGTTCTTTTTTTCTCCAGTAAATAAACAGTGAGTGTATGTTAAAATGTGCAAAATGTGTCTCTGTAGAGGGCGTAGCTATTCACACTCAGAACACTGATCATTGGATCAAGGGTGCACAAACTTTTACACACGACTGTATAGAAGGTATATTTGAATGAGTGGCTCACGAGTCCCAACTCCGTATAATTCTGCTCGTGTTTGTGCGGTTTTGCTTAGAGAGTTAACCACACTCTAACTTAGCTTAGAAAGCTAGATGCTATTCTCAACCCGCCTGCCCTCCGTTCACACTTTTCACTGCTGGGTGGAGGATTAGCTAGATTAGCTAGTCAGTGCTAAATTGCTAACTGCACCCAAATGGACGTTTATTTAATGCGGATGTTCTGGCCTTGGTTTTGTGAAGCAGACACAGACTGCGGATTTCTCCAGCGACTGAGGAAAGAGGACTGATCCTCATCCTCTTTCTCTCTTTTCCCCTCATTTCTGTCTCTCTCTCTCTCTCTCCCTCTTTTTCTCTCTCCCCCTCTTTTTCTCTCTCTCTCCATTTTTTCTCTCTCTATTACTCTCCTTTTTTCTCTCTGTCCCTCTTTTCTCTCTATCTCTCTCCCTCTTTTTCTCTCTCTCTACCATTTTTTCTCTCTCTCTCTGCAATTTTTTCCCTCTAATCTGTATTCAACTGCTTTGCTCCTCACTCGAGCAGCTCTCTGAGAGAGAGAGAGAGTGTGTGTGTGTGTGTGTGTGTGTGTGTGTTGCGGTGGGAGTGTGTGATCTGTGTGTATGAGGTTGAAGAAGGCTGAATAGCTGCATTGAGCGGGCGTGTCGTCTGAAACACTGATAGACCTTCTCTCTCTGAGCTCTCTGCTCTTGGGGCTTGGTGCACTGACTCCCTGGCACAGATCGGACACGCTCGGCCTGCGTGGAATTGCCGCAGGAACCTAAACGAGCAGTTTGTGAGTCGAGTATGTGGCAAAACACAGAATGCGCTTGTGTTCCCCATGCATATTCATTTAAGGGAGAAGCTGGGGAAAACATGGGAGGATTCTGCTGAATAGTGTGGAGATATTACTGGAGTGTGTTATCATTGCATGTTGTTAAAGCCCCGCTGGTCACATTGCCTCTTCATATATAATTAACATGCTAAACAGATCCAGTCGTGTGATGTTGAGTTAGTAATGGGTGCGAATTAGATAATAACTCATGGGATTAAGACAATTAAGTTTGGATAAAATATAATTAAGTCATGGGATTAAAACAATTAAATTGTGGACACAAAATAATGTAGTCATGGGATTAAGATACTTAAGTCATGAGAACAAGATAAGTAAGTCATAGGAATGAGATAATTAAGTTATAGAATAATTAAATAGTGGCGCCAAGATAATGAGAACGAGATAATTACATTGTATGAATAAGATAATTAACTTGTGGGGGAAAAAAATAAACTCATTGGATAAGAAAATTAAGTTTCATGAACAAGATAATTAAGTCATGGGAATGAGATACTAACGGAAGGGATTTGCTGAAATAAAGGCAGGGAATTCAACATCTCTTTCGAAACAGGATGATTAAACAATTTGTACAAAACAATTAAGTCATGGGAAAAACACAATTAAGTCATGATAATGAGATAATTACATCATGTGATCAAGATAATTAAGTTATAGGAATGAGATAAATAAATCCGGGTATTAAGATAGTTAAGTCATGGGAATGAGATCATTAAGTCATGGAAAACAAAATAATTAAGCCTCAGGAACATGTTAATTTAATAATGGGAACAAGATAATTACGTTGGGGGACAATTACACTTAACTCATGGGATTAAGATAATTAAGATCTGAAAATAAGATAATTATCTAATCTATGATTAGATACTTAAAGTTGTGGGAATGCATTATTTTTATTGAGAAGGGATTTACTGAACTCAGTGTACTAAACCCTGAGTGTCTGGTGGCCATCTCCTTCTAAAAGCAGGCGTGAATCTGTTTTGGGCTCTAAAAGCTGCATCTCTGAGAGACTTCCTCTAACAGCAGTAGCAGAAACAGCATCTGGACGGAGACGTAAGACGCCAACACCAGCTGGAAGAACATCCACCATCAGAACAGCGCTGCTGACACCCTCTGGATCACATGGACATGCAGCAGGTGAGGCCGCAAGGTGTCCGTGTTCTTGTTTTACACACCCAGAGAAACCTCACCCCTGTAGGACACAGCTGCTGTTGATACGGGACAATAGCTTAGAAGTAAGAACCAGCCAAAATGATGGATATACTAATGAGCAGAACTAAAGCCCATCCCGTTGTGTTTGGTGCCGTCTGTGTTACCGGCCCGGCTCAGGATGTGTGCTATGAGGTGTGAGGCTGTGTGTCAGTCACACACTCGTTAGCAAACCCCTGTTGTTTTGTGTAACAAGGTTTTCAGTAATGAACCGGAGGAGCTCATCACATTTAAATAATTTCATTAATGCCTGTGTGTAAATGGGAAACAGACACACACACGCACACTACCAGCTCAGTGTGAGTGTGTAAGAAGTTGGTTCGGATAAAATGATTTGTGATTATATATAAGGAGTGAGATACACTTTCATGGTATAATAGAAACCAACTGGTGTAACAGTACTGTAAAATTGGTAAAGAAAGGCCAGATTTTTGT
>JBBIGA010136143.1:17500-22500 GCA_037576975.1 Alestes dentex | reverse complement strand
TTCAGCCTCTTCTTCCTCCTCTGCTTTGGCACTTTAGAGCGTGCGTGCACACACACACACACACACACACACACACACACACACACACACACACACACAGACACACACACACATACTGTTCAATCTGTTTATTCGGCACTAATGTGACGATTCTTCTCGCTTGACAGACGACAAGAACAGCTATCAGCATCCTCATCATTCTAATTGGCTGGGCTAATTTTAGAACAGCTTCTGGACTGGACTGGCCCTCAGTTCTCCAGTTCTGCATGTATTCACTAACACACACTCACATACACACACGCACACGCACACACACACACAAACAAGCTTTGCACTTTTACACACTTAGGAACAGATGCGCTTGTTTTAGGACACTTTCTGCCTGTGTAATTAGTTCAAGACATGCAGTGTGTGGGTGGAGTGTCTCTCTCCCTCATGCAAATGCAGTGGAGGGAGGGGCCACAAAATGCAAAAAACTGCAGTCTCAGCCAACTGTTAAACTGCAGCACACATCGCAGTTGCAGCTTGTAGGGGTGGATGGTTCTAAAAAGTTGGCCTTTAGGGTTGGGAGTTTCTAAAAAGATGACTTGTAGAGGTGGGGTTATTAAAAAGGTGGCCTGCAAGGGTGAGGGATTCCATTAGAGTGGCCTGTAGGGGTGCGGGGAGTTTCTAATTAAGCTGAATGAAATGATGGGGACTCTAAAATGGTGGCCTGAGGTTGGAGGGTTCTAAACATGTCTCCTATGGGAATGGGGGTCTCTAATAAAGTGGCCTGTATGGGTTGAGGGGTTCTAAAAGGGTAGCCTGTAGAAGTGGGGTTTCAAATTAAGTGGCCTGTAGGGGTGAGGGGGGTTTCAATAAAGTGGCCTGTAGCAGTAGGGGATTCTGAAAAAGAGGCCAGTAGAGGTGCAGGTTCAAATTAAGTGGCATGTATGGGAGGGTGGTTCTAAAACTATAGGGGACTATAGGGGTTAGTGGTTTCTAAAAAGGTGTGATTGTGGGGGTGAGGTTCTAAAAAGTGCACTCTAGGGATGGGGTAGGTTCTAACAAGGTGGCCTGTATGGGTGGAGGATTCTAATGAAGTTACCTGTAGGGGTGGGAGGGTTTGCATGAAACTAGCTTGTGTGTTTGTAGATCATGGATTAACTAGTGTTAATGTGAACAAAAGCAGCAGGCTGGAACAGATAGGGGGTTAGTGTGAGTGAGTACAGGGATCTGGTAAATACAGGGATTAATGTAAATATTTGTGTAGATCAGAACAGAACAGGAACGTAGTGTGATGTACAGGTCAGCAATGACAGCGCTGTGTATGTGTGTGTGTGTGTGTGTGTGTCTATAATTACAACACAGTTGGGAAGCAACACCTCCACCTCATGCCTGCATAATTTTCACCGCCAGGTATACAACACACACATACTCACACACACACAGGTAGGCTGCTTTCACAGCACGCAGCTAATGCCACTCTGTGTGAGACGAAGGGTGAAATACAAATCAAAGTTTAGAGAGAGAGAGAGAGAGAGAGAGAGAGAGAGAGAGAGAGAGAAAGAGAGAGAGAGAAAGAGACTTTTTATTTTCTTTACTAGGTCGTGACATGCTGTGTCTGGAGCATAAAAATAAAACTATTTCTGAGCCTGTGTCGCTGTGACAACCTCCATTACATCCTGCTCATCAGATTTGGTATGGGGATGTTTCTGCTACAACAGGCTCACACATGCACACACACACACACACACACACACACACACACACACAGACACCCAGCAGGCATGGGTTTAATCAGACTGACAACCAACTGCACTGCTGGACTTTCATACACTCCCCTTCCTCTGAGTGAAAAAAACTGCATGGATAAAATAAGCATTACAGAGCATAATAGTTCATTACAGAGCATTACAGAGCACCTTTTAAACAACAGAAGTCATATTGCCCTTACACTCCTGTAGTGTAGTACAGTCTGTCACTATGACCGTGTGGACCATTTGAGCATTATAGAGTAAAGCTTTTGTTTTTAAAAGCATGTTGACAGCTTTCCATTATTTAAGTTATTGTATAATCAGTCATAAAACATACAACAGTAATAATACAACAGCAATTAAGGGGTGCTTTGGAAGAAGAAAATCTTCATTTCCCACAGACAGATGCTGGAAAACTTTGTGGATGGTTACCATGATCACGCACTTAAGAGCTGAATACCTTTGTCAAACATGCCAGCAAATGAGAAAGCAATAGTATGGCGATTTACAGTCAAAACATATCCAGCACTGTTAACACACAGTGGCTTCCACGTGGCTCCCTTTAATCAAACTGATGAACTTGTGTTCCACTTGCTGACAGTGCTGCTCTTCAGTCTGCTGAGCGACAATAACTGAGCATTCAGTGTTTCAGTCCAGCTTCTAACTGAGTCCCTCTCAGAGACATCATCTCGGCCCACTGTGCCTTCCTCTCAGTGTCTGAGGAGAGGGTTCTTCACCAACGTTGGCAGTGAACCTCCTGCTGAGGTAAAATTCTCCATCGCCTTCAAAATGCACATCATGGAGAGAGAGAAAGAGAGACAGACAGACAGACAGACAGGAGGAACCTGCTAAGGTACATTCATCTCTTTCTTCTCTTGGTTAAAAAGACAGACCTGTTTCACAGTTTTAAACACCTCATCACCTTAAACTCTAGCACAATTAGCATACCACCAACCTTCATAAACAAACTACATAGCCAACTGTCATCCGCGACCATCATAACCAACCTTAATACTCAATCCTCATATCCAACCTTCAACATCAGTCTTCATACTTAGCTTTCATAACCAACCTCCATACTCAACCTTCATACTCAACCTTCATAATCAGCCTTCATACTCAACCCTCATTCTCTGCTTTCATACCAAACCTTCATAACCGACCTTCAAAACCAACTTTCATTACCAACCGTCATAACAAACCTTCATAACCAACCATAATACCCAACTTACCAACCTTCATAACCATCCTTCACAACTAACCTTCTAACTCAACCATCATAGCCAAACTTCGTAACCAACTCATAGGCAACCATCATACTTACCTTCTATGTTAACTTTACATTTTATACTTACAATTACACCTTTACTTCCACTTCTACATCTACTTCTCTCTATTTTTGTTTCTACTTTTATTTTAACTTCTGCATCCACTTTTGACCTCCACGTCCACTTCAACTTGTACTTCGGCATCTACATTCATTTCTACTTCTACTTTTATCCTCATCTCCGACATCCACCTACACTTCTACTTCACCTACTACATATACTTCTACTTTTATCCTCATCTCCGACATCCACCTACACTTCTACTTCTCTTGCTACATATACTTCTACTTATATCCTCATCTCCGACATCCACTTACACTTCTACTTCTCCTGCTACATATACTTCTACTTTTATCCTCATCTCCGATATCCACCTACACTTCTACTTCTCCTGCTACATATACTTTTACTTCTACTTTTATCCTTATTTTCCGCATCTACATCCACAACCACATCCACTTCTATTTCTACTTGCAGGGAGCATTTTCTGTCTGTCACAGTTGCAGTTCTGATTAAAATACAACTGTTACTCAGTTGTAGTTGGAGTGAAGATACAGGTTGGTGTTGGATCGACACAAACCTGCCTGAACTTTTGTTAACCCTTAGAAGTCTAAAGGTACTACTGTTATTTCACAGTACATTCAATTTACAGCACATCCTTATTTCAGCAGAATTAGATTTAGTTCCATTAATTAATTTATAGTGATTTTTTTTACATTGTTCAATTTTTGACCTTTTCTGTTTTTGGTGTCCAACATTTACAAAAACATACATATGATGTCTTCTAATTACGTTTGATTCCTAATAAAATATCTTCTCTTCTTCACACGAACACTCTCAGCAAGAAACCAGTCAGAAATACTTTAGCAATATGGAAGAAGATGCCATTCAAGGTGCTAAAACCATGAGGGAGCCAGGAGTGTGTGTGTGTGTGTGTGTGTGTGTGTGTGTGTGTATGTGTGTATAACAGATGGAGAGTGTGAGTACATTACCATGATGGTTGTGACGATGACGGTTCTGTTCTCCATGGCCGAACCGTTTCCTCCACCCAGCTCGTTCTGCACCAGCACCAGCTTATCCATATCATTCCAATATCCAATCTAAACACAACGTTGGGGGGGGATAACAGGATGGGCTTGTTTAGCAAAATTTACAAATATTATATACATTTAATACTGATGCATGAAAATTCCTGGACAGTTCAGGACACACTGGGCTGTTCTGTGCGTGGTGCCAGAGGTGCTAGAATGCAACTGCTGCACCATTTAATTTGGAACAGATATTTCTAACTTCAGTGATTGGACCAAACAGCATCTTCAAACACCGCCCCTCGCTTTCATAACCACTAAAATGCTTTGCTTCGACCCTTCTCGTAGTTTCCTATATACACGGATTAGCCACAACATATGTAATATTGAGCCTCAAAACAGCTCATACCCATTGAGGCAAGGGCTCCACAAGACCTCTGAAGGTGTGCTGTGGTATCTGGCACCAACATGTTACAGCAGATCCTTTAAGTCCTGTAGGTGGTAAGGTGTTGCTTCCATGGATCAGATTAGTTCAGAGATCTGGGAAATTTGGAGTCAACACCTTGAACTCTTTGTGACATTCCTCAAACTGTTCCTGAACAGTCTTTGCAGTGTGGCAGGAAAGGTGCATTATCCCGCTGAAAGAGGACCATTAAGGCACACTTAGAAGGGGTGAACTTGGTCTGCAGCAATGATTAGGTAGGCGGTTCATGTCAAAGGAGCATCTACATGAATTTAGAACTTCAGGCTCCCTAGCAGAACATTGCCCAGAGCATCACACTGCCTCTGCTGCCTCGCCTTCATCCCATAATGCATCCTGGTGCCATCTCTTTTCCTAGGGGAACACTGTGTGTTCAGATCAAAAGGGCTAGCCTTCGCTCCACAGACACTTCAGTGAGCCTTGGGAA
>JBBIGA010136143.1:0-15000 GCA_037576975.1 Alestes dentex | reverse complement strand
GGATGGGTCGATACTGATATCTTATTTGTGGGTTAAAGTGGACATATTATGCAAAACTCACTTTTTCCATTCCATCCATTTTCTGTGAGTCAATTGAAAGATTTTGGTGTCAGGAATCATATGCTTCTTTGAGCCGTTTGGACAGGTCCCTTATCCTGACGTCAGAATAGAACCACCCCTCATCTGTCAAGCCAGGGGTTGACATAATGTTTTTGCTCTAGTACTCTAATGAGTACCTACATTAATGAATTGGTACGCAACCAAATTCAAAATTTTTCACCTCACCATGGGCGCTGGAACTATTACAACTCAACACTCCCCTGCGCGGTCCCCCGGTCATGCATGCGCATAGATTGATTTTCTTTGAACTATACTTTTGAACACTGCCAAATGGTGCTGAACATGACTTTTAACCTAAATTAAATTACAGGTCTAGTCACCCCACAGGGATTATCTGACACCAAAAATTTTAAATCAACATTCTAATATGATGGGTCTGCTTTCTCGCCACTAACTGGTCGAAGTGAGGAACTCGGGGCAGGTTTCTGAGTTCAGCCTGTTTCTGTACTTGTTTTCGTGGCTGCCAAGTGAGAAAAAGCGTCTTGCTCAGATACGTGGGATGAAACGGCGAGAATGTTTTAACTGCATCTCACTCAGCTGGGGATTTTCCTCACAGCGTGACAGACAGAACTTGGATCTCGACTGTAACCCAGCTTCGCACGGGACCTCCAAAAGTTTATCCTGGACCACAGGGGCAGATCACTCCTCTCTGGACTGGCGAACGGGTCTCGTATTGGGGTGGGCCATGAAGTCGAGGGGGCGGGACGGGGCAAGATCAGACCTGATCTGACTGAATTTTGATTGGTGCAGAAGCGAGGCTCCGTGAGCCGGCAGGAACCATATTTTAAAACGTCATTATAATTTTGGTTTTTAAGGTTTTCCTTTCCTGAGTGGTGGTACTTAGAGATCCAGTATGAAGCTACTCAAATTAGGTACGCATTTGCGCTTGTGAATATTGAAAACTGCCGTGCATTAGCGTACCACTTATGTCAATCCCTGGCTATGGCTACAGGCAAAGGCAAGTCACTCATGAAGTGTTGTGTTCACCTTGCTCTGGGTCCGACTCGAGGTCGAACATATAGGACTGGATAGCGCCTCTGTTTTCTGCCATTTTCAGTGTGGTAAACGTGTAGCATATGCATGGGATGGTGGGACGTGGCCAGCAACAGCTTATTTGCATAAAAGTGACAGAGCCCTTAAACGGCTCATTTTGAAAGGGACTGAAACTGTGAAGAATAGAGCTGGTGAGATTCTTTATGTGAGAGTGATTTTGTGCAAAGAACTTCATGAACATGTTTTGTATAGCCCATAGACCTATTATAATTTGTTTAAAAAGAGGTATAATATGTCCCCTTTAATACTGATTTTGTTATCTTGAGGAAGGGATGATACTGATAATGATGTCTTGAGTATAGGTCGAGAACAATATAGAAACTTTGAGTATGGTTCAATATTGATATGAAAACCTTGAGGACTGGTTGATATTTATGTAGATTTCGTGAGTACAGGTAGACACTGATTCTAAAATCTTGAAAGATTATCGGCTCATACATTCCACTGGCCAACAGCAGGAAACACACAGCGTGAAGAGCAGGAGTATGTGTGTGTGTTTAAGCTGTGATTAATTAGTCTCGTCCCAAAGTTAATGAACAAATCGAGATAAAGAGAGGGAGGGGAACACCCAGACGGCACTGAGGGTCTGGAAGTGTGTGCACGTGGTGGGGGGATCTGTAGATGTCCTCTTCCAGTCCATTTTTGTCTTTTTTCTCCATCATGGCTTTTTCCTCTCATCCCTCCATATTCTGTTCTCTTAATTTTTCTGTTTTTTCCTCTCCCTCCTCTCTCCTGTCCTCCTCTCCTCTCTCTACCTCATCTCCTCTCCTCCTCTCTCTCTTCTCTACTCCTCTTCTCTCTCCCCTCTCCTCTCCTCTCTCCTCTTCTCCTCCTCCCCTTTCCTCCTCTTCTCTCCTCTCCTCTCCACTCTCCTCCTCTCCTCTCCATCTCAGCCTCTCTCCTCTTCACTGCCTTCCTTCCTCCTCCTTCTCTTCTCCTCTCCCTTGTTTTTCTCTCCTCTCCCCTTCTCCTTTCCTTTCCTCTTCTTTCATCTCAACTCATCTCCTCTCTTCTCCCCCATGTCCTGTATAGTCCTCTCCTCTCTCATCCCCTCTCTCCTATCTTCTTCTCTTCTCCTCTCCTCTCCTGGCCCTGTGGTCTTTCTTCACTTTGACAGTGTGATCAGTGCCTGCAGAGAGAGCAGTCTGTTTGTCTTCTACCTGCATGCCTCCCTACTGCTTTAGTGATGGAGCAGTGTGTGTGTGTGTGTGTGTGTGTGTGTGTGTGAGTGTGTGTGTGTGCCATTCTGCATTTGTCCAAGCACCTGACAGTCTGATAGATAGAAACCTTCAAGGCTCGCCAGAGGAGGAAGTGGGCAGAAACATCAAGCTACAATCAAACACTTTAACATATACACAGAGAGAGAGAGTCTGTTATGCTGAAAAAAGTAGAATCAGTACTGTAGTGTTTTGATGTAATCTCTGTGTTTCATTCAAAAGAATGTCAGTCTGTATGTAGGTGTGTGTGAGTGTGTGGGAGTGTGTGTATGTGTGTGTACTTTATGTCGTGTCCACTTTATACACCCCCACAAAGGATTTCCACTTGGCAAGCTGAGCAGTACACATGCTGGAAAATTTGGAGGAGAATTAGTGTGAGATTCTGCAGGATGAGCAGCAGATAGAGGTCAGACACTTTGTGTGTGTGAGTGTGTGTGTGCGCGCGCGCACGTATGTGTGTTGGTAAAGGAGTATGTGTAATCTGCAGTAAACAAAACAGCTTTAAATCTCAGGGGTGTTTTTGTTTTATTCTTCAGGCTGTTTTAGATCCCTTTCCAATTCTGCTCCACTTAGAGCTGCTTATGAGGCCTAAACACACACATTTTAGAATGATTCACAGTGCAACACCAACAAACACCACCGTATATATCAACAAAATCAACAAACAATATTCTCCACTAAACACCACCATTCTTTAATCAATACCATTCCATACCAACCAATATCATTGTTCAACAAACACCGTCATTCTATACCAAACACCATCATTCTATACCAAACACCATCATTGTTTAACAAACTCCATCATTCTATCTATATCATTCTATACCATTCTATACCATCATTCTATACCAAACCATCCTTCTTCAGTAAACACCACCATTCTCCACCAAGTACCATCATTCTACAAAAACATGATAATTCTCCAACAAACACTCACACATTCGTCACCAAACACTATCATCATTCAACAAACACTGTCATTCCCCACCAAACACCACTATTCTATGCCAAACTCCACAGTTCTTCAGCAAATACCAACATTCTCAACCAAATAGAATCATTTGAGACCAAATAGCACCATTCTCCTCCAAACACCATAATTCTTCAACATACACTGGCATTCTCCATCGGACACCATCAGTCTTTACCAAACACCATTATTCTATGCCAAATACCATCATTTTCCAAGAAACACCACCATTCTTCACCAAATATCATCATTCTTTAAAACATCATCATGTTTTAAACACACACATTCTCCATCAAAGACTGTCATTCTACAACAAACTTCATCATTCTCCACCAAAAAGCAACATGATTCTCACCATCAAGCATCAACATTCCCCAATGAACGCTGGCATTTTACATTAAACACCATTCTATATCAAACACCATCACTGTCCACCAAATAACATTACCTGGCATGACCTCACACTCTGCCATGCCTTTCTAGGTGTTTTGAGTATCTCTGAGATTCTCTTACTTGTTCTAGAATGGTCTGGAGTCGTTCCGCCTCCAAGTCGATAACAAACTTTTTCTCCTGACGTCGATCAAGGTCCTCTAGGAGGCGCCGGTAGCCAGCATCGTTAAAGTTCTCCACACAGATGGCGCTCACCTGCCAGCCGTTCTGGCCCGCCTTCTCCATGATGGCCTGCAGGATGGCATATCCTACAAATTGCACACACACACACACACACACACACACACACACATATGCACACACACGTTTTGGTTATTACACACAAACAAAGCAGTGGTACATGGACAGCTTCCTTCAAAACACATCATGTTTTGGATTGTTGCCTAGTTACCTGCTCCAGGCGCCCTGAGCAACCTGTCAGCCATCAGGGTGGACATCCAGCAACTGAGTATGTGTGTGTGGAGAAGAGGCCAAGAGCAACAGATGGCCTCTAAACTGCCGCTTAGTTTCACTGCTGGAGCAATCTGTCTGTGACTTTGTGTGTGTGTGTGCATGTGTATGTTACTAGTGTCTTTTCTAAACTGACATATGGAACATCAGTGTTGTACCATCCAGTGATTGATTTCCTGCAGTGCTTTTTCGAAAAGGACACAAAAAGAAATAAATGTATGGTGCCACAACCTCACTCACACACATACACACACACATACACGCACACAAGTGTCAGTCTGACATCTTAAGACCACCAGATGTCCCTTCAGCAAACACAGATTTGAGACAGAAGCCCAGTTTCAGTTCAGGCACACTTGAGCTGAAGGATTTACTGAGCTGCATTCTGGAAGTCTTGAAAGCATATAAACTTTCCAAACAAACTTTTCTGTGGTCAAAGCCCCAGTTTTGGCCCCAGGTACGGGTTATTTTTCTGAGAGTCCTACGGTGAGGCTAATGGACATATAGCAAAAAAGGAGGTACAAGCACTGGGCTGGAGTGGAAATGACCACCAATCCAAAACTGCTTGGCCACCACCACTGGAGCTGGTAATTGATTGGTTCTTACAATTGTCAGTAGTAACGGCTGTTTTTTTAGGAAACGGGCGAAACTGTGTTGTGCTTGCAGAACCTAATTTCACGCATTGTGCTTTAAAGTACATGACTTTAAGAGGTCACTGCAAGATCTTTTTTCTTGGGGTGGGGGGGGTGGGGCGTTTCACGCTGTGTTTTTGATAAAATAAAAGTGGCCTGAGTACAAACCCCTGTGGTACTCCAACCCATCTTTTATTCATAGAGTGTTCAAAACTGTAAATGTTGACAAACTTAAGACAGGGGAAGAAAGACAGTAATCAAGATGGCTGTGCCCATGTAGGCTGCGGCAGAGAGAGCTCCTGAGACCGCTGTGTTCAATATTAGTCTCTTGGTGATACTGTTATACTGTATATATTGGTTATATTGTCCATACTGTTCATACTACTTGCACAATACTTAAAACTCACAATAAGAATCTGTACTTAAGATGCTATTTATGCTTGGTCATACTGTTATGCTGTTACAATGTATATTGTGTGCACTAGTTATATTTTATGTATACTGGTCATATTACTTATACTGTTTGCACAAACCTTTAAGAATGTATACTCAGGCTGCTATTTTCACTTGTCTCGCAATGTTTCCTACACTGTTTATATTAGCTGTACTGGTCATAATTTTTGCACGTTCCCTCAACCGTTGCACATTTTTGTCTTACTTATATTTATATACAATGCACAGGACAGGTTAAATCTCACAGTTACCTTATTTTATACTTCTTATTTGCACTGTTTTGTTTTGTTTCACATTGTCTTATGTCTGTTACACTATATGTACACTATGCCATTTCGTTTCTCTGTATACTTGTATCTGGTTGAGATGGCAATAAAGTTCACTTTAACTTTGACTTTGACTTTCGGTCTGGTGTGGGCATAGAGGACTCCCAAAAAGATGTAGCAAATGTGACTCCTGAGTGTGTGGTCACAGTGAGGTCATTGCAGCTGCATCCTTTCACTGGGGTCAAGGTGTTTGCTTCCCCAAAACGCCAAAGGAAAAAGGGGATAAAACTAAAGCACGAAGGGGGAAAAAAGCAATGGCTCCATTGACCAACAAATCGATAAAAACAAAGGCGAAGGCATCTCACGAGGCCAGAGCTACACAGGCGGAGCAGAGGTCGAGTTTAAACGCTAGCACTTTCAGAGCTAACATTAACAACACCTGCTAAATACCAAAGAGAGGGATGGAGAAAGGAGGAAAAGAGTGAGGAGAGGAGAGATCTATTAGGTTCTCTCCTTCCACTCAGAGCGAGGGATCACGGATGAGTGGATGATTGGTGGTGAACCAGCACTGCCCTGGGTTACGACTCACGCTCCACTGATCACACACACACATACACACAGACACGCACACACACATACACACACACACACACACACACACACACACACACACACACATACACATCCATGGTAGGATAAAATGCAGCAACACTGGGGTAATGGCGACCTAAACGATGCTGGAATACTAGGGGTAATACTGGAGTACTGTGGGGTAATATTATGTGGTAGTTGAGGAGCACTGTGGGGCAATATTGGAATACTCTGGTGCAATACTGGAATACTGTGGTGTAACATTGGAATATTGTGGGGTATTCATGGAATACTGTGGTGCAATACTGGAATACTGTTGGGCAACATTAGGATACTGTGGGCCAAAACTGGAATACTTTGGGGAATTACTGGAATACTGTGGGGTGTTCCTGGGATACTGTCAGGCAACATTAGGATAATGTGGAGTAGTACTAGAATAATGTGAAGCAACACTAGGATACTGAGGTGTATAGCTGGAATACTGTGGGATATTACTGGAACGTGGTGCAATACTGGAATGCTGCTGCGCCACATTAGGATATTGTGAGGTAGTACTAGAATACCATGGGGTAATATTGGAATACTGTGAGGCAACGCTAGGATAATGTGGGGTAATACTGCAATACTGTGGGGCAAAACTGGAATACTGTAAGGCAAATCTAGGACACTGTGGGGTATTATTAGAATACTGCGGGACAATATTGAAATCCTGTGTGTCAATACTGGGGATTTGTTGGGCAGTATTATGACACTATTGGACAACATTGGGACACTGTGAGACACAGAGGTAGGTAGTTTGGTTCCAGGGAAAAAATCCTCCACAAGATTTTGTTCCAACCGCCTGGCTTCTCTAGTTTGCCTAAACCAGCTGGTGAGTGATCCAGGCAGTTGGAACAAAATCCTGGGGAGGATTTTTACTCCCTGGACCCGATCTACTTATGTTTGGTGAGACAACACCAGGATACAGAAAAACAGCAGAGGAATACTCTGAGACAGCAGTGAGGCTATATGGGGCTGCTGTGGAATACTGAGGGATAACTTCGGAAAACTGAGGAACAACACTGGGATACTGTAGGACAGAGTGGGATACTGTGGGACAGACATGTCCCAGTAATCTAGTCATCCTGTAATAAAAAGAGGCTGCTACTGACCATTCACTTTGCCCTGATAAACATTAGGCCTGGGATCGCTGTTGTGCAGTACTTGTCAAAATCATTGGCACCCCTGAATTTTCAGTACAAAATTTTGAAGATCTTCAGGACTAAATGCAAATAGATCAATTTTGCATAATAAAAATATTGAGTAAAGTTAATGAACAACAACAATGAAAAAATAAAATATAATTTACAGACAGAAAATGTATGCTGGACAAAATTATTGGCACCCTTTTGATGAAAAAAAATCATTGGCACCCGTTTGAATTTTCTGTGCTCACATGACCTAAAGTAACCAATGAATGATGATTTTACGTTTATAGCATTTAGCAGACACTTTTATTCCCAAAGCAACTTCCATTCCCTAACTACAGGGTGCAGTCTCCATGGAGCAACTTAAGGGTCTTGCTCAAGAACCCAGTGGTGGCATGGGGAGGGTAGGAGTTGAACCCATGACCTCTTGGTCCAGAGGCAAGTACCCTACCCACTAGGCCACCACCACTCCCATTTTGCTGTGCTAAAATGAGCTGATTGTTTACAGTTTCCTTTTCACAATGGTGAAGACAACAGAGCTGTCTGTGAACATCAGAAATGCTATCATCAAAAAACGTAACAAACGAAAGGCTTCAAGGGAAAGATCTTTTTAGCAGTTTGTAATGTTATTGAGAAGTTTCACCGTCATAAAACTGTTGAGACGCTTTCAGGATGTGGTGGTAAGAAGGAAATCAATGAGAGAAGTCTGTGAAAGCCGGTACAAATTGTGGAAAAAACACCATGCAAGACATCTAAAGAACTTCTGGCTGACCTGGAGTGCTGTTCCAGTTCATACCATATACTACACACTTTACCAGTTAGGGGTTCATGGGCGAAGGCCAAGGAGGAAACCACCACGAAAAGGCAGTAACAGACAAGACCAATTTTTTCCAAAAACTTTCATAGATAACCCACTGTCTTTCTGGAATAATGTTTTATGGACAGATGAAGACAAAGTAGAGCTTTTTGGGAATGCAGTGCATCAGTTTGTTTTTAGGAGACAAATCAAGCCCATAAAGAACAGAACACACAGTCTACAGTAAAACATGGTGGAGTTTCAGTCATGCTGTGTGACTGCTTTGTGCCCTTTGGTGCTGGAGGCACTGAATATATTAAAAGAATGATGAAATATGAGGATTACTGAGGCATTTTAGAGCAAAAAGTGTTATCTAGTATCAGAAAATTAGGCTTGAGGCAAAAGTCTTTCAGCAAAACAGTGACCCAAAGCACACATCAAGCAGGACAGACAACTGGTTAAAGAGGAAAAAAACTGACTGTTTTAAAGATACCACCAATGTGTCCTGACCTAAATTCTGTTGAAAATATTTGGATAGAACCTGCCATTGCAAAAAGGACGGCAAACTTTAAACAGCTTGAATGCTTAACAATGGAAGAAACTACCAGCAGACGGTTGCAAGAAGCTTCTAGATGGCTACAAGAAGCGTTTTGAGGATGTCATTGTTGCCAAACATTCTGCAGCCAGATATTAGTGAAGGGTGCCAGTAATTGTGTGGAGAACATGTTGTGATTGTATTATTTCACTATTTCAATGTTACTATTATTATTCCTTTTTTTGCACTCAATAGCCTTGTACATTTCATCGAAATTTTCTGATGATACTCAATTGTTTTTTTGCATTTATTTTTGAAGATATTCTAAATGCTTTGCTTACAATTTAGGGGGGGGGGGGGGAATACATCTGACCAGGGCTGTAGGAAAACTTCAGCACCTTCAGGCTAAATGAAATTCTCGGAGTAACCTTTCCTGTTCTGGGAAAGCCACTCTCCTTCACTCTGATGTCCATTCACATTCACATTCTGGGGTCAGTACATTTATTCCTAAAAAAAAAAAATCATCTCAGTGCAGCTTTTCTGTCCCTGCTAAATCAGTGGATGAGATGTGGGCGGTAGAGCGGAGGAGGGAGTGGTGGAATGTGTCAGGGGTAATTTAATTTCCCCCCAACTTCCTGGGACATATTTGTGCGAATTCATTCAGGGAGGGTTTGGGGAAGAGGGGTTGTTCGCTTTTCCTTTACAAAGTGGGCCGCAGGTTCAAAATGGTTGGTAAGAAAGGACACACATTCACACACACACACACACACACACACACACACACACACACACACCCTGGCTCTGACAGCAATGCCATGTGGTGTGTATACAACAATCGTCCCCTGATACACAGCCAGAGAGACAAGAGGCAGCTGTGACTCTAACACTGATGCCCAGAGTGTGTATGTGCGTCTGTGTGTGTGAGAGAAAGAGAGAGAGAAAGATGAAGAGGGAGATCACGCAGCTAACTGGCAATTTTCATGTGTTTTTCTACACTTCTATCAGCCGCTCTAAAAGATTAAATGTCTTCACAACGTGATCCAGCTTTAGACGAGCTGCCTTTTACTTTGACAGTGTGGCAGGGAAGTTCGAAATGTTCATTATGATTTGTGTGTGTGTGTGTGTGCGTATTTGAATGAGAGTCCCAGTGCTCTTTACCACGCTGTCACTCAGAGGAACTGAAAGGTATGCTGTGTGTTTGAAGCAATAGTTTGACCTCAAATTAAGTTGATCGGTCTGACTTTTGCACTAGAGCTACAAAGCTAATGTAGTTAACAAGTAATGGAAGCTTATACCCCACCAATTAGCAGGGGGCTCCAAGGCTCCAAGGCTACTGCTAAGTCAATAACCCCAGAATATTTGAACAAGAAACTGAACAAGCAGGAAGCCGACCGCACTGACACATTTGAGGCATGCAGTTAGCACCATGCTAAGTGGTGGAGTATAAGCTCCCATTACTTGTTAGCTACGTTGGCCTCATACCTCCAGTGCTCAAAGTAAAGAAGAAAACTTCAGACTGTCCCGGCTGATCGACTTCGTTTGGAGTCCAGGGACCGGGCAGAATTGATCACAGCCTGCTGAGTAGAAACCAAAGCTGAACTGAAAAGTGTGTGTGTGTGTGTGCGGTGTAGCTTGTTAAAGCCTTCAGTTTCTACAACTGTAACACTCTGTCATTCTCCAACATTAGCTACAGCCATTAAGCCCAGCTCAGCTGGATACGGCCCGTCTGCCCGTTACTTATAAGATTTACAGCTGTGTGTCCGTAAGTGTGTGTGTGTGTATGTGAAAGAGAGAGTGTGTATGTGTGTGTGTCTGTGTGTGTGTGTTTCTAACTTGAGAACAGGGTGAGAAGCAGTGATAAATGCTCATAATATTGGAGGACTAATTGATCAATGGCTAATAGCTTATACCACCTATCAGTAACTCACAATCTGCAGTTCCTTCTCGGATACAATGAGGAAACAAGTGTGTACCATTAACTCACAGCTACTATGGCTAACAGAATCAGTGTGTTTCACAACAGCTGCACTTTATCTACAGCATGAACAGAGCATGATCATCACTGAAGGACTGTGCAGAACACCAATATCTGACACTAGTGTCTGTTATAAGCAGCTATAAGTTCAGAATGTCTCTATATCACCCCTGTTAGCTTTGATGTTAGTTTTAGAAATTATTTAGAAAGTGTCCTTGCAGTCAAATTAATACAGGGTTCTTATTAACTACTGTGTCTGTATTGAGCAGCCAATCATAGCCACACCGATACAGCTGGAACCCAACAGGAGGACTATACGGGGCACCGCACTACATGTCATACAGCACATAAACCCCAGAATCACAGACAGGCTGTGTTAACCTGTAATCTCTGTCTTACACAGTTCTTACTATTCTCACCACCTGTTGATGGCACAGTTGGCCTACAGGAGTCCAAAATAAATAGCTTTATTATTACTGCCTTATTTTTTGCAATCAAAACGCTAGCCCAGTTATAAGTGATGCTCTTGGTGAGCTACTTATGTTCTAGCTTGGTACCACACAGACACACACACACATACACACACAAATATAGGGGACCAAGGTGAAGTGTGATTTCTATTTACCAGCTTATTCAGATTTCCTGTTCTGCCTTATGCCTGGTATACAATGTATGATTTTGGGCTGCCCCCCCAAAAAAAAGAAAGAAAGAAACAATCATAGTGATTTCTTCGGACATGGCTCCTACATGGTGGTCCAATGTTGCACCGTGATAGAGGTTCAAAGATGGCCGTCGTCGCTGCGACCAAAGATAGCCTGCGATCATTTCCTGACAATGTCAGAAATGTAGGGTGACCATCTCACTGTGTGTGTGCAGCTACAACCTACATCTACTGACTAACCAATAAAAATGTAACAAGAAATTTTGTATTCATCTTTGCGACATGGTGCACAAAACAGCATTTAGGCAAAACGAAGGAAAACCAGTATGGCGCCTCTTCTATTGGTTTTTCTTAGCACACATTAAATCAAGAGCACAATTGCCAGAGCGCAAGTCATATTGTTCTATTAACACATGCTGATTATGTTTTGTTCTTCTATATTAACTTGCGTCGTAGCTTATGATTCAATTAATGTCATCATCATACAGTTTGCATACCTTCATACAGACCATCATACAGTCTACATACATGTCATTCCCATGTTTATTAGATCCATGTCGCACAGTGTGATTTGTAATGATCTTATAAAATACTAAAAGATGCTCTAAAAGGGATTGAACAGTGCAGTGGTCCTCTCTTAGCTCAGCTCCATCTGTCTGGAGAACTTCAACCTCCCCCAGTGCTGAGGAGGCTTTATGCCCCTCTAGCCCCCGGGTTGTGCTGTATTGGTCAGCGCTTTTCCCATGTGACTCACCTCTGTCTGTGTCGTAGAGGAAAACGAAGCGGTTCCAGTCATAGTGGTCCAGGATGCTGATGAGAGCCCCCCGCAAATTGGGCCGCAACTGCAGCACGAACTGCGTCTCTCCCTCTGCAGGGAAGCTGGGGGAAACCAGCGAGATGTGCAGGGCACTGCAGAAGGACGTCAGGGTGTGCACAGAGCGCTTGTCGTACAGGCCGAAAATTGCAAACACACCCCTCGAGTACTGCGAACAGACTGAGACACACACAAACATAGACACACACACACACAGAAAGAGAGAGAGAATCGTTTATTTATTGTTGGACTCGGCATACTCAGTGTATATCTGAGACAAAGTATCTGTAAACAAGTGACACAGCTGACTAAGCCATTATATCAGAATAATCAGATTTATTAATGACTTGTATAAAATCACATGTCGCAATGTAGCAGAATCACCACCAGCTTCATGATACAATGAAGACTCTCATGACGCAGAGTGGTGTGTTTACCCAGACAGGCAGTCTGCTGTGTGGAAGACAACAGGGTTATCCACTACACTGCACAAACACCATCTGGTTTCCACGGCGATGGCATTAACATACCTTTATTTCCAGTCACCATCGTCTTTTCTATTATCATCATAACTGAGCCACAACACCATTTTATTGTGATTTTTGGGGGGGGACGTCGCAACTTCATCATATAGCCGTGAACCCCAACAACCCAACCTTCATCATCCATACCCCAATTTGCTAGATCTCTCCACCAGGGTATGGAGCCTGTAAAGTGTCAGCTCCCTCCTCCCTGCTCCACCCCTAAGGTTCACACACACACACACACACACACACACACACACACACACTGGGTACCAGATCACTGATGAGATTTAAAAGTGTGCGTAAAGGTCCCAGCACCTGCAGGACAGAGAAACACATCACAACTGCTAATTAAACACACAGCAGCACACCCCCCCAGATGTTTCATGCTTGTGTGTGTGTGTGTGTGTGTGTGTGTGTGTGTGTATTAAGACGGCAGATTCATCTAATTAATTCTGCTAGAAACGCTCACTGTTTATACATCTGCTCATTGTCGCATGTCTGCTCTCTCTCACACTCTCTCTGTCTCTCTCTCTGTCTCTCTTTCACTATGTCTCTCTCTCTTTCTCTCTCTCTTTCTCTGTCTCTGTCTCTGTCTCTCTCTCTCTCTCTCTCTCTCTATCTCTTGCTCCCTTAATTAAATTAAATTCCAATTAGCTTGATAGGCTTTAACTGTTGTCAGAACAATGAACAGAATGGTTAACATTAAAAACAGTCAAATTAAAGAAAAAAAACGCATAAACAAACAACATACACATACAAACAGTTAAATAGGTGCAAATAAAGGGGATTGGTTTCGGAGGGTGTGAGAATCATGTATATATATTTAGCTCATAGATTAATACACTGTGACATTTCTCCTTAATTCACACACTATATATTTTCAGTTTTCATCGTCTTCTCATTAAACAGCAGACTACAGGTTTTTAATGAGTTGGAAGTTCTCTTCTCTTTGGTGTTTATTTAGGATATGAGAACAGAACGTGGTGCTCAGAATATGTATTAACTCTTCTTAGGGCGTCCAGCGTGTTTTATGCCCTTTTTCTATTTGCAGGTCATGGGCACTGTACAGGATGAGGGTGTATCTCTTTTTGGTGGTTTTATTTTAATCAGATTATAAGCGAGTGTATATTCTCTGTTCAGTAATCTGTAGCTCTCTAATTTATAAATGGGGATGGTTCCATTAATCATTGATGTTTTGCTGCTGGTGTTTTTTGAAGGTGGTGTTTCTCTGATGTGTCTGAGGGTGGTGTGTATCTGGGTGTGTGCAGGTACTGAGATGCGCTGTGTGGTGGTGCACGTGTCTGGTTTTAAGCGAGAAAGAGAGATTAGCTCACCAAATTAGCCGATTTATTTACAAAATTCAAAATGAAACTTTTCTATGGGATTTGTGTCTGATAAAGCACATTTTGACCCATATAGAAGTATGGGTTTAATTATAGAATTGAATGTTTTTGCCAGATTTGAATGGAAGGGTTAAAAGGTTTTAATGTTGGTATTGCACTGTAGGAGTTAGCAGGATTATATCATCTGCATATGAAAGACATTTTATTTCATTCTCATTTAATTTCACTTGGATGACTGTTCAAGTGTTGTACCCAATTTGTTGTTTGTAAATGTAAAAAAGGGCCAGGATAAATTACAGCCTTGATTCACTCCATGTCCTTGTGTAAAGAATTCAGTTCTTTTGTTGCCAGTTGTAACTGCACAATTATATCATTACATTTGGATTGAATTGAATTGTTGTAAATTGTAATTTGGGATTTCTATGAGTTAATAGTTTAATGATAAACTACAGCATTCCAGATTTTTAGTCAGCTCTTCAAAGTATTTTTTTCAGGTTTTGTCATTTTGTAATTGAACTGAGGTCATTTTAGAATGGTTTGTTGTATAGTTATATTTTTTCTGCAGATCATAAATGATCTCTGTCTCTCTCTAGAGCTATTAGAATGAGAGTTAGAATACAGTTCCATTCGGTGAAATAATCTGTTCTATAAACGGACGCGCTTTAAAAGATAATTCTCTTTAAATCTGTTTGACTGAATGTAAAGCAGCTTCCTTAGCTAGAATAGCAGCACATAATGGAGGAAAGCCTGTGTATCTCTCTCTTTCTGTCTCTCTCTCACTCTTTATATCTCTCCCTTTTTCTGTTGCTGTGTCTCCCTCTCTCTTTCTTCTCTTTATGTCTGTCTCCTTCCTCTTTCTCTCTTTGTTTCTTCTGTTTTTGCTCTCCCTCTCTCTCTCTCTCTCTCTCTCTCTCTCTCTCTCTCTCTCTCTCTCTCTCTCTCTCTCTCTCTCTCTCT